>JAXBDA010005581.1:0-23917 GCA_036023075.1 Gaultheria prostrata
AACTCGACGCGATAATGGTGAGAGATTGTCATTTCTTGAGCCCAACGCCTTGATCTTCCTAGAGAAACATATGTGCCTTCCATGTTAGGAATATCAATGTTATTCTTGCCACAAAATGCGGAAACTTTATCCAGATTTTCGCTGCCTCTGGCTCTAGACCAAATCTATTTTTGGCGGTGGAAATTGGTGATTCTTAGAGTTAGGGAGGAGGGCAAGTAGTTAGGAAAAAAATACCATATATAAGAGGCAAAAATACAAAATTCTAAAAAATATTATACCTATCCTATTAAAATTTGATACCTCACTGGGGTCAAGTGACCCCGCTTGACCCCCTTGGCTCCGCCCCTGTTGCCGACACAGGAAATATTATCTTGTGCTCCTTAACACTTGGGAGGACATGGTTGACTTCCAGTCAACACTTTATGATCTGTATGTGAATCACTTGTGATGGAATAATAATAAAAATCAGTTGTACTATGAATAACCAACTTATCTAGGTGTACTTGTATCAATATGTCATTTCTGTTTTTACTATTTACTTCAATTGTTTATACTATATATGAAATCATCTTCCAAAGTCGTGATTTTAAATATAATTATGCAATGAGTTTTTTTTTTTTTTTTTTAATCTTTACACCAGACTCGCGTTTACAAGGATCAAGCGAACAACTGTGGTCCAGTATACATCACCATTGGAGATGGTGGCAACCGCGAAGGCCTAGCCACAAAGTACGTTCCTTTCCGATAAAACTTTTGTTATATTTTGGGTACTATATATATAGTTTAAATCTCTTTTTTTTTTAAATTGATTTTTGAGATGGAAGGTAACTTAATTACATCTGGGCCACAAAAAGTTGGTCCTCTAGAGTCTAGACATGCATGTTCTAATCCATGCACTCTCCAAATAAGTTACCTCTTTTTTGCGCGCGGAGATCTATTATCTCTTAAGTTGATAGATAATTGGTCAACACAACACAAGCATACAGAAGTGAATAAAGTAGAGAGGATCATATAAAATATGCATGAGACGTACGTGGGAACATATTTAATCAAATTACACCTTCTAGTCCGTATAAATTAAATGACTTAATTATTAATTAAGAGCGAGTCTGTCGATCATTTACTAACTTTGCATAACTGTTTACAGGTATATGGACCCACAACCCGAAATATCAATGTATAGGGAGGCTAGTTTTGGACATGGAGAATTTCAATTGGTGAATGAGACCTATGCAAAGTGGGAGTGGCATAGAAACGACGACGATGAAGCCGTTGTGGCTGATTCCATATGGTTAACAAGTCTTGCATCCGATCCAACTTGTAACGTTTAAAAACCTTATGGGGAAGATGTGTCAAGTGGGTTGATTTGATTTGAACACAATCATTTCCCCACAAACGGAACTACACAACATAATACACTTTCCAAAATATATTGGCAAATGATAATGCCAAAATTGTTTTTGTTAGTATCAAAACTCCAGCGCATAAAAAACTTGTTCCATGTGCAAAGTAAAAGTTTTTTAGATGCATTACAGTTTTGACACTAACAAAATCAGTTTTGGCATTATCCCCTTACTCTTCTTTTTTGCTTAAATTTGTATGTATGTTATTGTTTTAATTGCTGAAAATTTATTTTTTTAATGGAATATTTCTTAGAATAATTGTCCGAGTATAATTGTTGTGATAATGGTTGACCGCCTTTAACGTCATGTAGTTGTTAAATGTAGAGCATGATAGTATTTTGCGTCCACATGTTTGAATTTTAAGATTACAAGCTCGGTTGTTATACGGAACCCGATGCATCCATTCATTTTGGCAGATAAGTGGTAGTCTTTTATCAAACAAAAAAATGCTAATTGGATCTTTAATTAATTTATTCTCTCTCACTGGTGGATAATGCAAATGAAGCACAAAATCTTCTCCTATAATGTTCTTAAATAGTGTATTTAACTATAAGCACCGTAGGTGAGTACTCAAGCACCAAATAGTCTAATATTGCAACCAAGCATAACAGAGCCCCTCGGGTCCAGCCTCATGAGGGACATGTCCGGGTATAACACGAGTCAGTCGGCCCCTCACTTCATCAGCCCTTTCTCTGGGCCGTGCCCATCCTTGTCCTCTCTGAGCTTATTAAGTACTCTTCTCAATTCCCATGGACATGTCACAGCTTTAACCCCAATCTCTTGTTTGGATGGCCCAAAGCTAAAAAAGTTTTCCAGGTTTGCGCCCTTCTTCAAGTCTCGTGGTCGTGACAGGCAGGGCCGGCCCACGGCATTTGGGTGCCCTAGGCCCAATCGCAATGCCATTTGGCTTGACTAATGCTCCTGCTACGTTTTGTACTATGATGAATGAGGTGTTCCAGGAGTATTTAGACAAGTTCGTGGTCGTTTATCTTGATGATATCGTAATCTATAGCTCATGGGATCTAGCCCAAAATGGGGAATTGCTTATATAGAATAGATCCGCCCTTTAGTCTTTAGTGAGGACACCTCCCCGGTTCTCCGATTGATTGCCTACGAAATGGGGACAGGGGCACTCAAGAGACATAGTCATTCTTCACCCAGGCCTATCTTTCCTTCGCGTCTGCCTATCTATTATGAAGTAGGGACCTCTCAATAGAAGTGGGGGCAGGACATCTTATTCAAGAACTGATTCTTTCAGAGAACCGCTTGTGTACCCTAATCGGTTCTTCCTTATCTATCCAATCTCTCTTAGAGCAGGAAGTCGCCACATAGTGCCCTATAATTTTTACAACTACACAACAATAGTGGAATAAATTGTCCATCAAAACACAGAATTTCACTTTGTTTTTGTTAGCCCTTCAAATTCATTTCTAGGAAAAAAATTTACACTACAAATTTGCACACTTGGGTTAAAGTGGTGGAGACATTCTCTTATTCCAAACGTTTTCTACCCTTTGTCTTAGTCCCACATCGGTTTTCTATGAAAGAGAGAAACGCAAAGCATAATATAAATAGAGGGCCACACCACCATTCCTCAGCAATTGGACTTTAATTAGCCTTGGGCCACTTGGGTATATAAAAGGACTCCTATACAAACATTGAACTAAGATGTTGGGGAGTGCCCCTAATTTGGACCTTTTTGGGAGTGACCTAGGCCCAAGCCTCATAGGCCTTGGGCCGGCCCTGGTGACAGGTTGACCTCACTCCAACATGTCACGCATCCGATTGACGATGTGTGTTACACTGTCAGTCGAACTTTCTTGGTTCGATCAACAATCACGAGCACTAATGATCAAAAAAAAAAAACATTCACGAGCACTAACCTTCCCCGTAAAAACTATCATGAAATAAATCCTTGCCTATACTGGTGCCTTCCATAAACATACATTCACACTCAATTGTGTGCATATATATATATGGGCCTAGCTTCCAGTCAGGGATCTTTTGGGTGTTTTGAAAGTTTTAAAAATTGTTTTGATAAAATCCAAACCTTGATCCGAGCAGTTTTTCACAAAAACTGTACTTTTACAGTTTTGTGAAAAACTGTTAGGATCAAGCCCTTTCCGGTATTTTTTTTTTGATGATTTCTCGCGGGGGCCTTTAAAAACACGTTTTAAACACATTGGATGGTTCGGATCATAAAAAAAATATCGGGAACGTGAAGGTCCGGAGCCCGGACTAGAAGTGCTATATATATGTATATCCTAGCATTATTACCTTCGAGAAGGTAATGTTTCAAAATGCTCCATAGAGCCCCACACGTCTCTCTCTCTCTCAATTTCATATGAGAACTAAAATACTGTCTTAAGGATAGACTACAATTTGAAAAAACCCTACTATTGTATTTGAAAAAACCCTACTATTGTATAAAATTATAGAGCTCCACCTCTGCTCTAGAGATATAGCATGTCCCCCTCCCCTATGAAAAAATCATGGCTCCGTCTGTCACTCCGTCTTACAGTACCCTAAGATGTTTGCCCCAAACATGGAATGCTTCTTTTCTCCTATGACTGAATCTACAACATCTGCTTTCGCTTTCTTTTTTAATGGCCCTCAAATCTGATTTACCACATGTTTTTCTCCCATTACTTTCGGTTCATTGCCTTCAACGAAAAGAGAAGTTCTTCTCATCTATACTAACATTTTTAAGTACATGTATACACATGGCCTGTCCTAGCTAACTAGTGCCCAAAACAATATGTAAATATGGAGCCCTGTTTAGTACAAATGGTAAAAGCTAGATCAGCTATATATATAGTTGTATTTATGTTTTCTCTCTCCAATATTGTTATAGTCTTTGCAGACGTTTGTAGCATTTAAGTCCAAATTAATTAATAGAATCCCATACATCTTCTTTAACCATAAAGGAAATGTACGGAGTACTTTATTTCCGAACCGGAGGATGTCTGGCTTTAAAAATCAACAAAAGAAGTTTATGTTGCTTAAAAACAACGTGTGTGTTTCTATAAAGTGGACGAGGTATGTGTGTGTTTCTGTTTTTGTCCTAAATTAAAAATTTATAGTTGTTCGTCTGGACTCAATTAATATAATGATACCTATATACGTATATTTAGATGTTATATACGTATTTTACTCCGGCGCTCACACACATATACGTGTGTGAATGAAGACAATTGTTGTTTTGTGTGTCAGTCACTTTATTCCAGACTTCATTGTGAGGTCAGCAAAAAGAATCCATTTTTTAAAAGTATAAGATTTGGGCATAAATTTACTGTCTAATTTTTTATTTTTTATTTATAACCGGATGTCCGGCCAGCTTGCACGCATCTCGACTTATTCCGGGGCCCTAGAGGTAACGACTGAGCATAATCTCCAGTGGTTCCAAGAGTTTGCTAGTAAGAAAAATCGAACCTAAGATCATAGATGGGAGCAAATTCTTAAGTCCCAAGACAGATAAAAAAAAACCCGTAAATCCAAGGCAAGACCTCTTTCAAATTTACTCTCTATTGCTTTCGGCCTTCTCATTTATTCATCCACTCAGTTTTATTCGGAGAGTTCAGTATAAATTTGTGGGTTCTTTCCTTTGGACTCTCCACTGCTCAACCTCTTCCGTTTTCACCAAATTTTCCAATACACTTCTGGTTAGTTGCTAATCCAATTCTCCTTATGTTTTCCTAATTATTGCATGCATTTGTTGTTTCTAGTACATGCATGTACGTACCTTCTCTCCCTGCTATGGATTTGCATATGGTTTTGGTTATTGAAGTGAAGTAAGGTTAAAGCTCTTGTAAAATTTCCAGAAACCACCCATTGCGGCAATGCCTTTCATGTTTGTTTAAAAAAAAAAAATGAAAAGTATGTTTTATGTTCGGTTTGGAATTCAGGTGGAGATGGACAGAGTTAACTCAGAGCTTTACATGCAAAACTGCTACATAATGCAAGAGAATGAGAGGCTAAGGAAGAAAGCAGAGCTGCTCAACCAAGAGAATCAAGCACTTCTTTCCGAGCTTAAGCAGAAGAAGAAGCTCTCCAAGCCTAACCCAAAAGTCAATGGGGGCCCAAACTCTATTCTGGACCTCAACCTTAACTCCACTTCCGGCCCAAGATCCTCCAAGTCCTGAGCAGTGGACCCTAACAAGATCCTTGGTCTCTCCTTTACCACTTTACTTTTGTTTCCATTTCATTTTCGGGGGTAGAAGAAGAGAATAAATTACTTCTGCCGGCGGTGGAAACAAATGTTTCCTCCAAATCAATCACAACGGTCCGCGTAATGGTGTACTATCACACTGGACCACTTTGATTGATTTGGAGGAAACATTTGTTTCCGTCGGCGGTGGAAATAATGTTTTCTCTTAGAAGAATCGAAATGTTCAAGTTAATGCTGCAGTTGGAGTAATATACGGAGCAAATGGTACTACTATGTATCAACTTGCGTGTACCTTATAGATCATTTTTATTGGAGGTTGAATTAATAGATGCCTGAGGATCAAAAAATAATAATAATAATAATAATAATAGATGCCTGTGTTTGTTTGGGATGTGTATTTTTTTTTAATTCTTTTGGAAGCAAATTTTATTCCCTTGTCCTACATTGGTTAGACACAACTCTTTTGACCTCGTTATATTAGTGCGCAGAATCATCTAGCGCTAGTCTAAAACAAGGCCTAAGGAAATGAATTGTTCTTCTGTATTGTGGTCATTTCATAAACTATAAGATTAAGTTTCTGTAATCATCCGAAAAATTGTAGAGGAGGAGGAGGAGGAGGGGCCCTTTCAATTATCTACTCATTCATGATCAACCCGTACTATTGGCAGCCAAAACAACTAAAGTCAGCAACGTCCAAAGCCACTTTGTTCCTTTGACCTCTGTTTGTCGAAACAACTAGTACATTGTTTGTTGACCTCTCTCTCTCTCTCTCTGTCTCTCTCTCTGTTGGGTTAAATTAGTATTTAGATTTGTATTGGTTATGACTTGTGATCGTATCTGTCGCTGCTGCACCTTTTTTTTTTCTTTTTTTATTGGAGGAGAAATCTGGGATAGATATCTTCGATCGCTTCTGTTGAAGCAGTTAGCCCTACTTCTTCTGACTATCCTCTCACACAGTTTTGGTGCATCTGAATCAACACTCCCCACATTTAAAAAAGGAAAAAACAGTTTTGATTTGAAAATTGTTCTGCCCCTCAAAGGGAAGGGGAAAAGAAACAAAGTTGGTTATGAGGCCTCTCGTCAATGGGCGGTGAGATTAGTCATTAGTCCCTCAAAATTAGTCAGACCCGAACATCTAGTCATAAAAAAAAAACAATGAATTTAAACTCTAATGGCGAGGAGATGTGAATTTACAACTTTTTCCAAAGAGAGAACGTCATAGCCGGTCAAGATTCACCCAACTTAATTCCAAAAGTTCAATGGGAATTGAGCACCAAGCCACCAAGGGTAAAAAAACATGGGGCTTTGTTCTAATTAAGAATGATCTCTATTGAATCATATTTCAAAAAAAAAAAAAAGGATACAAAGGGAGGAGGATCTCGTTCGGTTTTTAGTACTATGAGATTTATCTTGGTCAAGACATTTGAAGCACAATTTGGTAAAGCTACTACAAATGGGCTTATGTCAGCAGCATACGTACGTAAGTTTGGAAATGGAGGAGGGAATGGATGATCTGCTAAAACTACAAAATGAAATGCTTTGAAAAAACATGCCCCCAACATTCCGAATTCCTCTCGTCTTGTAGACTTTGTACTTACTAGATTGGTTTGTTGAAGAGCGGTCTAGCTACCACTTCCCAATGTCCCCACCCACGAAAAAACTGTAGTATATATATATATATATATATATATGCCATAACAATCTAGTAGCTAACTAGGAACATACAAACACACCCGGCAACATACTGATATATCATTCCAAGTGCAACAGAGACCACCATGGCTGAGGAGTATTCTCCATGCCCCAGAGAAAGTATATCAGATGCAACTAACACGGAAAAAGAACAAGAAGAAGAGGAGGAGGAGGAGGAGGAGGAGGATCTTTTCGAGATCGATTTCAAGGTTTGCAGCAGCATCCCTCCACCCCATTATAACTGGGAGAGCTACGTCAGTACTTCAACCAACAACAATGCTCTTATGGCCAACTGTTTGTTACCTATATCCGACCTCTCCAACGCTGTTCCAATGGTATCTAAATTTCGCGATGCTTTCCCCTTGCCAGAAAAGCCCAGTGTCCTCATCTTCGCAGAGTCTATGGCTGGAGATTTTCTTGGGCTCCCTTCTTCTTTGGGTGCCATAAGTATGATATTGAATTGAACCGAAACTGAGAGAGAGAGAGAGAAAAAAACAAAAAGAACAAAAACAGGAAGAGTGTTGGTGTAACTTGGTGTTTAAGGACTTGTGTTCTGTTTATGTTCTTTTTTTTTTCTTTCCCCAGAACTGCTTTGCTGCTGTTAGTTTTTTTTTAGATGTACTCCTTATGAGTGCACATGCAGAGAAAAGCTGATTATAAGTTGAAAGTGGTGGGATAAGTTTGTTCTAGTTTAATACATTTGACAATAACCAAGCTACACAGGCTAGGCTAGCTTATAATGTCTTCTTCATTAAAAGAGTGTTTAAAAACTCATAATGGTCTTCAAACTTTCTTTAATCTTGGTTATATATATTGCACACATACGGGTATATCTATCAAGTTATTTCCACTCTAAACTTGGTTTAGTAGACACTTGCGGTGCACGCAAATGTGTGTTTTGGGCTTTCATCTCTTTTGACACCTATTGTAGCATGTCTAAACGGTAATGCCTATTGTGGTGCATCAAATGGCAAGTGTCAGTTGCGGCGCACTTGTTATGGAGTCATCATTTGGTTTTAGGAATCATCAAACCAAAGAGATTCTAATTTCGAGAGCTAAAAGTACGAATTGAAAAGGTATTATCCACTCCTTTCAACCAAACCAAAGGTTGGCTCTTAGTCATTCAATTTAAAGTTTTTTCTCGACTTTTATTAATTAATTTTGAAATATTGAAGCTTCGCAACAAGAAATTTTCTCTGCACCAGCTACAAAAGAAAGATACATAACAAAAAAAAAATTAGACAACCTAAAAATGGTTAGCCGATGACTATGGTGTCATCCCACCTCGGATCTCTCAGTAGATTCAGATTAACAACTCATTGTTCTTTTGGCTTTTCTGCTATAGATTCGGCAGGACTTTGCGAAATTAATAAAAGATCTCAAAGACGGATTTGAATAAGTTCCAAAGCTCTCAGTCAATATCTATAAAATCCACCATCTTCATATACTGAATTGAAGAACATCTCAAATATCACACGACTAAGAAAACGCTCGAAAGTCCTCAATTCATTATCAAATAATTCACAAACTTTTTCAACCAAATTAGAAAAAGTAATTCAATTTGCGAATAAGCTACTAAGTTCTTATCGGCAACCAATTTAACCCCATCTCTCTCGAAAAATTCTACTACATGAATTAGGAAGGCAGAGGAAAAAGAAGACTAGCTTAGGAGGAGTCTCTGATTTTGTCGAATCCCAGAGCTGCAATTACCGGAAGTTAACCTTCGTAACACTGATCTTGATAACACGGCTCTCCCATCCCGTAGATCTTCTTCTTCTTCTTCTAACCAATACACGGCTCTCCCGTCCCATAGATCTTCTTCTTCTTCTAACCAATACACGAGCCATCCTTAAATGTCCACAAGTGACAAGTCACTGTTAGCCTACATAGGAAAATGCTTTTTTTTTTTTTTTCAAGTGCAAGGGATATATGTTAAAAAATTTCAAAGTGCAGGGGGGTCAAAAAGAAATTTGATCAAAAAAAATATCAACCAACCACCACTTTCCCATCTTGCTCTCACTCTGAAACAGAGTTTCGAAACCAGCCCGAAAATGCTTCTCAGCAGACCATCTATCATCACTCATCATCAGTCTTCACAATTATCAAACCCTAAAATGAAACCTTTATCGACCACCTCCACCACCACAATCAAGTCCCTGGCATCCGACCGAAGCTCCATCACCACTACTTCACAGAGAAGAGCAAGCATGTCCGCTTTCGACGCTCGCTTCTCTCTCGTCGTTGCTCTCGCCTCCCAAACTTCCTCTCTCTCTCAGCGACGTAAATGTTCTGTCTTCCATTTTGATTTCGATTTCTCGATTCACTCTGCCGCATCTTGTATTAAAAGGATTTTCAGATGGACTTTTCGTGTATATGTGTGTAGTTTTGATGGATTTGGCGACTGAAACTGCGAAATACGTGATTCCACGGAGGTTTGAGAGTCGTAATTTGGAAGAAGCTTTGATGGCAGGTGATTTTATATTTCCCTTTTAGTTACAAATGTTGTTTTGGTGGGGTCTGACGTTGGACGTTTCATCTTATAGTTGCTGGTGTTGTTGTTGTTGTAATTATAGGGTTTCTTGTTTTGCTGTCTTTTGGGGGTTTTTTTTTTCAGTTCCAGATCTTGAAACAGTGAACTTTGTGATTTTGAGCCGGACAGATCAGTATGAGATAAGAGAAGTTGAGGTATGAATTGGCTTCTTATTTTTCTTGTTAGTATCTGATACTGGCACTCCTTTTGAACATAAACAAATAGTATAATTCTAGGTATAGGTGTTGTTAAGAAAATCCTCAAAACTCTCTTGTAAGCTATATGAATGAATTGAAGCATTTGGTATCATGGGAGGGTCAATGGCATTTCACAATGCGGAATTTTTTTTGGGGGTGTTTTGACCGTGGAGTTGATCATACACTTTCTTTAATAAATCCTGGTTGCCCGTTAAAGATGCCCTTAGACAGGGATGGAGCTATTTGAATGAATTTGAAACCAATCCTCGATTGTAGTCCTCTTACGTCGCATTGAACCTTCTAAATCATTATGCATAATATTACAGTACTTCTTTGACCATTAACTGTAGTCTACCTAGTTTATTCAGGCAGCCCTTATTAGAACTTTGAAGACATCCAACCCAAAACAAGTCGGTATTTAGTTGATAGGCCACGAGACTATATTAACTAGGGAAAATTTCAAAAAAAACCCCAAACTTTGACCTCAATATCTCATGGACTCCTGAACTTCAATAAACTACAATTACACTCCCAAACTATCACTCCGTTAATCAATTTACCCCCTACCGTCCAAATCCGTCAAATTGTTAATAGATTTTGCTAACGGAGTTATTTTTTTCCGTTAGATACTAACTTGGGGTTTATTTCTCCCTCACACACACACACACACAACCACACACATATCCCTACCCACCCACGCACCACCACCACCACTGATTTTTGTCAAAATCCAGATCAAATCTGATGGAGAAAAGTAAGTAAAAAAAGAGGCAAATTTTATGACATTTTCAACTCCAATTTGCTCCAAAATGCACAAATCAAGTTCAAAATCAATAAAGAGAAAAATGCGATTTGATTCTGCAATGAACCGTCCTTTGGTCTCCATCAAACCATTACCCAAAAACACACAATACACCACCACTCCTGATTTCTTCCCTTCAAATCATAGAGAAACAGAGGGAGAAGGAAGAGATCACAGACAAACCCACAACTTTTTTCCTCCTCTTTGTATTAAACACCCATTACAGAAAACACCAAACCCGCATTTAAGAATGCCCTCCCCCACACAAACAGAATAGCCTTATCCCGTGCCCAACTCCTCCGTCACATTTGCTCCAGTTGAACCCCTTTTTGAAGGTCTTCTTCTACCTCGGACTAGCCGCAATCTCCGTCAACATTTTCCCTTCAAAATGGACAAGAATTACGGGAGATCAAAGAAAGGAATCATGGACCAAATTTTGGGATGAAGTGCATGGCAATACTTGTCACGCCCTCAATTTCAACGACAATAAATAATCCTTTTTCACAAATAAGAAATACAACATTTCATACATTTACTCCAATGATCTCACCATAGCCCTTATTAGAACTTTGAAGACATCCAACCCAAAACCAGTAGGTATTTAGTTGATAGGCCACGAGACTATATTAACTAAGTTTGGGTGGCTTAGTGAAGCAATGTGGCACTAGTTTCTAACACAGTAACACTTCACCCATACATGTGGGCCCTCGCACGCGGAGGTGACGCAGAGCAAGAGGGAAAGTGGTTCATAGCTGAGGATATCACATGATACTAGTTATTGGTAGGGCACGTTGAACAATTGAGAAATATAAGTGACCCTTTATAATGAAACATGGAGTATTTTTGGAGGGGATTCTCTCATTGCATATCATTTTGTCTCTTCCTTCTGGTTTTTTTTTTTATCAGAGTCCCTTCCTTTTGGTTGACATTCTGGAAAAAGGAAAGGGTTCATCTTTTTCCCTTCAAAATGGACAAGAATTATGGGAGATCAAAGCAAGGAATCATGGACCAAAATTTTGGAATGAAGTATTTGGCAATACTTGTCACGCCCTTAATTTCAACGACAATAAATAATCCTTTTTCACAAATAAGAAATACAACATTTCATACATCTACTCCAATGATCTCACTGTAACGTTCTATAAATTCCATTTGACAATTACGTACCCATATCCCTTGAGTAATGTGAATCAAAGTTTTAAGTTATTACAATCATCCGAGTCAAAAGAAGAGAGAAGAAATAGAGTAACATTTTTGTCTACCAAAATAGAGTTTCATGAGATGAACAAATGACTCCTCTTTGTATGCTCCTTTTTACCAAATCATGCACTCCAAGCACATCAACTCATGCTCCATGATTTGTACCTGAAAATTGTTAAGTTAGGGGTTTAATTGTTATGCTTATTGTTAGCTAGGGGTAGTTTAGTCATGTGTATCTTTGTCCATGTATCTCTGTGTAAAGCCTTCATTATGAAATAGAGGGGAATATACGTTTGACACTCTCTCTCTCTCTGGAAACGAACATGGTATCAGAGCTGCGATTCTTCAATCGGCAGTGTTTCTTCCAGCTGATCGAGTATAGAGACTCTCATTTGTGTCATTTTTCTGAAAATCGAGCATGGTGAGGTGAGTCAACTGTTTTTTCTTTCTTTCTTTTTTCCTGAAGATTGAGTGTTCTTCGATCTGGGTTGGTTCACGCTGCTGCGTTACCTCCAAACCCACTGGGTTTTATCCGAACACCATCGACGGCAACAAGTTTCCCTCCGGCGAGCTCCGGCGACCACCAACGACTGCTGTACGACCTGTATTCTGCTCGAAATTGACTGTTTAACCCCTGTTTGTACTCGAAATCCCACTGGGTTACCTCCATACCTGCTGTACAACCTCCGACGAGGACTGTACAGTCTTCGGCGATCTGTGATGACTTCTGTGACTCGTGTTTGAAGCGATTCAGCTCCTTCCCAGACACTAGGGGGCTGAAATTGATTCTGGAAGGGCCGAAACTGATCTTGGAAGCATTACCCCAGTTTTACGTGTTGTGGGTGTGCATTTTTGGGAGCACCAAGGGTTCGTTTGTGGGTTCTGGTTGCTGCTAGCACAAGTTATGGCTGTATTCAATCACCATTTGTTCTTGGAAAGTACTGGGCTACTTCCGGTTGTGCTTGAAACCACTGGGTAACCTCTGTTTGCTTCCGAAATTGACTGAGCCTTCCTCGAATCGGTTAGGTAGACCTTATTCCAGGCTATTTGCATACTGTTAAGTCCTCTTCTTGAGGCGTTATAGCAGCTTGTCACTGCCTTCTTTCGTTGGTACAATGGAGGCTTTCAAAACTACTCAAGTTGGTGGTCTTCTTTCTGAGGGGGAGTTACAAACTCTCAAGCGCTTATTGGCTCGGCTTGACGCTCCATCTACCACTGCTTCTACTTCCAATTCCACTGCCTCTGATTTCTTTGCTCACAAAGAGATATATGCTAATGCTTCCACTGCCTCTCTTCCGTGGATCATAGATTCTGGGGCCGTGGATCATATGACAAGTTGTTCGTCCTTTTTTGATTCCTACTCTATTTGTTCCGGTAAGGATAAGGTTGAGTAGCAGATGGTTCTTTATCTGCTATTTCGGGAAAAGGTTCTATTCGTTGTTCTCCAACCGTTTCTCTTTCCTCAGTTCTTCATGTCCCCAATTTTTCTACTAACCTTTTATCTGTTAGTAGTCTTACCCAATCCTTAAATTGCTCCGTAACATTTTTTCCTACTCATTGTGTCTTTCAGGAACTGGATACGGGAAGGATGATTGGCAGTAGTAAAGCGCATGGGGGCCTTTATTTCTTGGAGTCTGAACCTAATCCAGTTTGTCCTTTGTCATGTGGTCAAGCTCTTGCCGCAGATACGGGTTCAGCTCTTTCCTTCTTACATCAATGGCATCGTAGATTGGGTCATCCATCATTTGGGATTCTTGAAAGATTGTTCCCTAGTTTGGCTAAACAATGTTCTCGGAGTCAGTTCCTTTGTGAAGCTTGTGAGCTTGCAAAACATAAGCGCTCATTTTATGCTCCGGTCAATCAAAGAAGTGATTCGCCATTTATGGTCATTCATTCTGATGTTTGGGGTCCTTCTCCTGTCACATCTCTGTCTGGTTATCGCTGGTTTGTCACCTTTATTGATTGTTATTCTCGTGTCACCTGGGTGTATTTGTTAAAGGCTAAGAATGAGGTTTTTTTGTGCTTAAAATCTTTTCACCAAATGGTGCGTACTCAATTTAATGCTAATGTTAAAGTGCTTCGTAGTGATAATGGGACTGAGTATACAGATGGGACTTTTCGGGCATATCTTAATGACTTTGGTATTCTTTTTCAGACTTCTTGTGTTGGCACTCCACAACAAAATGGAGTTGCCGAGCGCAAGAATCGCCATCTTGCTGAGGTAGCCCGCTCTCTATTGTTCACCGTGAATGTCCCTAAACATTTTTGGGGAGAAGCTGTCCTTACTGCAGCTTTTCTCATCAATCGCATGCCATCGAGTGTTCTTCAGTTCCAAACTCCGATTAAGTTTCTCTTAGGTTGTTCTCGGGTCTCCTCTCTTCCACCCAAAGTCTTTGGTTGTGTGTGTTTGGTCCATGCTCCCAAGCACCCAGGTGGTAAGCTGGATCCCAAAGCCCGCAAGTGTATTTTCCTTGGCTATTCTCCCACTCAGAAGGGTTATAAATGCTATGACCCGCACTCTCGCAAAATGTATGTCTCCATGGATGTCACTTTTTGGGAAACAGAATCCTTTTATCCTCTGTCCACTTCATCTCTTCAGGGGGAGAATGATAGACAGGAAGAGATGTTGACATTTCATACTCCTGAGTCGTGGTCTTATCATTTACCTTGTCATGGTGAGGGGGAGAAAGAACCTTTACCTGCAGAAAGAGCAGAACATGATGTTCGGGAAAGACTGGATAGGCCAAATTTGCAGACCTTTTCTCGAAAGAAAAAAGGCAAGCCTACATGTGCGGCACCACTTTGTCAATCTTCATCACCTACTCCAGTTCCTGACTCTTCATCTGACTCATCTGGTAATGATCCTTTCCCTACTGTTGTTGATAATCTTAATGCTCCTATTGCTCTTAGAAAGGGAGTTAGATCATGCACTCAACATCCCATCTCCCAGTTTGTTTCTTATGACCGTTTATCTCCTTCGCATTATGCTTTTGTTTCGTCTCTTTCTTCTATATCTATTCCACAGAATTGGCAGGATGCATTCATGATACCTAAGTGGAAAGGAGCTATGGTAGAGGAGATGACGGCTTTGAAAAAGAATGGCACTTGGGAGCTAGTATCACTTCCAAGAGGGAAGAAACCCGTGGGGTGCACATGAGTGTTCACTGTGAAACACAAAGCTGATGGGACAGTTGAGAGATACAAGGCCAGACTTGTTGCCAAGGGTTTCACACAAACCTATGGTATTGACTACGAGGAGACATTTGCCCCTGTAGCGAAGATGAACTCTGTGCGAGTTCTACTTTCTTGCGCTGCCAATTTAAATTGGCCTCTTCACCAGTTTGATGTGAAGAATGCATTCCTTCATGGCGAATTAGAGGAGGAAGTGTACATGGCTATTCCACCGGGTTTTTCTTCATCTCAGACCGAGGGAAAAGTGTGTAGATTGAAGAAGGCACTCTATGGATTGAAGCAATCTCCTAGAGCATGGTTTGACAGGTTTCTCAAAGCCATGTTGAAATTTGGATACAAGCAGAGTCATGCTGACCATACTATGTTCATCAAGAGAAGTAATGGTAAGATTGCCATTCTTATTGTTTATGTGGATGACATAATCATGACAGGTGATGATGTGAATGAGATTGTTAGCCTTAAAGCTCTTCTTGCACAAGAGTTTGAAATTAAAGATTTGGGGTCTATGAAGTACTTTCTTGGAATGGAGGTGGCTAGATCTGACAAAGGAATTTTTATCTCTCAAAGGAAGTACATCCTTGATCTCTTGGAAGAAACTGATATGTTGGGATGTAAGCCAGCTGATTCTCCCATTGAGGCCAACCATCATCTTGGTAGCAATGTGGGGGAGCTTACAGAAAAGGAGAGATATCAGAGACTTGTGGGTCGCCTGATATACCTATCTCACACTAGACCAGATATTTCCTATGCTGTGGGAGTTGTGAGCCAGTTCATGCATGAACCTCGTACTAGTCATCTTGATGCAGTTTATCGTATCTTGAGGTATCTTAAATCTGCCCTAGGTAAAGGAATCTTGTTCTCTATTCATGGTCACTTGAGATTGGAAGCTTTCACTGATGCAGACTGGGCTGGTTCTATTGACGATCTACTTCTGGCTACTGCACCTTCCTTGGAGGGAATTTGATTACATGGAGGAGTAAGAAGCAGTCTGTTGTTGCTAGATCCAGTGCAGAGGCTGAGTACAGAGCTATGTGTCACGGACTTGATTGTTTCCAAGCGATCCGTGCGGCACTTAGACACTCACACCCAATCTTTGTGGTGCTAAGTAAGCCTGTGTGTAAGAAGAGTCGGACAAGTGAACACTTAGTTTGAGAGAATGGAGAGTGTATTGCTTTCAAAGAGAGCTTTACAAGTGCTTTACAAGTTTGGGAGCTTGTAAGGTGGTTTGGCCAAATGAGGCCTCACCCCCTTTTATAGGCACCAAGGGAGGGTTCTAGAACAAGACTCTAGAAGCTTCCCACCTCCTCAATTGGGCCTTTCTAGAATGCCTATCTAGAATGTGTGTGGAGGGTTCTAGGATCCTCCAACACTTACAAGATTACTCTAGATTCTTCACCCATGTTCTAGGGTGTTCTACAATACTGTAGACTATACAAGAATTCCCTAGAGAAGTCTAGAATATTCTACCCAACATCTTGATTGTTCTAGAGAATTCCGCGGGGCGTAACATATGGCTCATGGTGTTTGTGAGCTTTTATGGCTCCAAACTTCCTTGTGTGATTTGGGATTTTCTGATCGTGGTCCTATGAAGCTCTACTGTGATAACAAAGCAGCCATAAACATTGCTCATAATCCTGTTCAACATGATCAAACAAAGCATATTGAGATTGATAGGCATTTCATCAAGGAGAAGCTGAGCAACGGTTTGATATGCATGCCTTTTGTGAGATCTGAAGACCAATTAGCTGATGTATTTACAAAGGGTCTTAGTAGTAAAAGCTTTCATCCCATTGTGTTCAAGTTGGGCTTGATTGACATCTTTGCACCAACTTGAGGGGGAGTGTTAAGTTAGGGGTTTAATTGTTATGCTTATTGTTAGCTAGGGGTAGTTTAGTCATGTGTATCTTTGTCCATGTATATCTCTGTGTAAAGCCTTCATTATGAAATAGAGGGGAATATACGTTTGACACACTCTCTCTCTCTGGAAACGAACAAAAATGATAGGGTTGAGCTACACTAGCCGAGTAGGAAAATCCTCTACAAATGCTAAATGCATATGAGATGATATGCACACGAAGGGAACAATGTAGTGTTTGGCAATCAACAAGTAAGAAAACGCCAAGTTACAATCAAGATGAGAATCGAGGTGTCCTCGTTTTCAATAAAACCTCTTTACGTCAATGAAACTCCTTTTTGTATGTCCAATGTGTCCGCATAAACATTTCATCCATTTTGCTCTTTCATTCCAAATTCCATTGTTCACATTTTCAAAACCGGGTATTTGGGGGCCTGTATTCCCCCTGCCGAGTTCCTGGGCCTAGTTACCCCTGCTGAGCATTCAGGACGTCTCCCTAGGACCTCGTAGCCCTCTGCCGAGATTCATGGGCCTCGTTACCCCTGTCGAGATTTACGGGCCTCGTCACCCATGCCCACGGACGCACCGAATGGTGGCCCTAGTAATCTCGCCCAAACTTTAAATCAAATATTTCACTTTTCTCAAACCACCAAGTGTCCCATTTGTGTCCATCAAAACATGTTTCATTTTGTTCAAAACATGATCCTTGGTCCATTTAAACTGTCATCATGTGTCAAGCATACGTGGATAGGCATAGGTTTCATCGAAGTCGTTAAACAACCAACGATATAAGCTTTGAACTTAGCATGAGGATCCAAACAAGTTATGAAGTACAAACAAGAAACATTTCAAGTATACGGTCAAATAACTCAACCGGAGGCCAAAGGAGAATCAAGCAAGATTCAGATTCAACAAAAACATTTCACAGTTCTGGAATTTCTGTCTGGACGGCTGGGATTCCCATCCGGACGAACGGAACATATTTTAGGAAAAAAATTGCAGGTTTTGACTAATTTTGAGCCACAACGAAATAGGTCGAACCAAAGCAAAACTTCTTCACAAATCAACACAAACACTTAGAGAGTATAGAAAAGATCCATACCTCAAAGATTGAACTCCAATCAAGCTCCAAATGCAAACCCTAGCTTTCCAAACGGAAACCCACCCAAAAACTATCTCCGAAGCTTCTCCACGCGAAACCCAAGCTCAAATGGTGAGAGGGTGAAGGATTGAGAGTGGATCTATGTGGGTCTTGAGTGTAAGTGATGGATTGGTGTGAATTCGATGAGGGGAAATGAGAAAAATTCAAGAGAGGGAGAGGGAGAGGGAGGAGGGCCTGGCCATTAGGGGGAGGGAGAGGAAATGAAGTTCTCTCTCTCATGGTATTTATAGTACCAATTACACGACACATCCCTACACTTATCAAAGTGCTACCAGCAAGTCCCAAACAAGTAACCTTTTCACATTAACCCGAAATATGAACATTCAAATGCAATAACATAAATTCTCCATTTTGATTTCGAAAATTCTCGTGAAATTACGAGTCTTTACAATACTCATTGATACCTGTTTTTATATGCATCGTGTTGTTCCTTGCTCATTTTGGTCCCATCTAGTTATCTTAATTTACAACAATATCTCTCTTGGTCTCTTCCCTTGAAGTTTCAACTTCCCTTCATAACAATAATGTGCTGTCTTTCTGTAGTTCTGATAGTGATGATATATCTCTAAACAGATTTTAATCTTGAATCAGCCGTTCTTTATAGCTGAGACAACAATGCCTGGGAAATATGGATTTGATTTCAGTGGCGCATCGCAGTCCTTCAACGTATTAGCAGAATACCTGTTTGGTAAGGTAGAAAAGGAAGGTGTCTGTGAGGATTGTTGTTCGTAGAATTATATGCCTCTCTCAATTGTATGCTTATACTTTACACCTTCTCAGAATACAATGAAAGAGAGCATGGAGATGACCACCCCTGTCTTTACTCGTAAGACTCAATCTGATGGGGAGAGAATGGTAATGACAACCCCTGTGATAACAAGAAAGGTACTTAGTTTTCTTGCCTCCGGTATCAAAGTGTAAAATTTTAGAAAAATCTAAAATTACATTCCATAGCATAGAAGTCACCTGTTGTCTTTGGTGCTGGGTTTTAGCAGCACTATCGCTTTCTTTTTGGAGGTGGCACATTTAAATCAATCCTTTTAGAAGAATTAAATGGTCCTATTTTATGGAATTGGGTTGTAGAGGTTGGGTTTCTCATTATTGTCAAGCCAACTTCAGGTATCTTCTGTTTTCCAGGTAGTATTTACTATGCTATAGACATTTATAGGTATCAGAATTTTCTAATGTGGCTCTATTCCTTCCTTTTCCTTCTGTCTGAGGAAGGTTTCTTTTTTTGTTCTTCTTGCAATACCCAATCAGGGATTTAACTGTCCTCCCTGAATTTCATGGGACTTTGGCCTCTTGAGTTTGTAAATTAGTCATTTTACGAAAACATTGATTCAATAAGAAATGTGCAGATAGTCTTAGGTCTTTGGCCTAACAGGTCATGTATTTGTTAGTCAGAGTTTGGAAGTCTTTAGCCTCGTATGGCCCCAAACTTGCCAACTTTCAGCATTATGGGTCCTCAGTCCAGATACGTTATAGTCAAGAACGTATCAATCTTGAAGACAATGAATATAAGGTTTATGATGCTTAGTATCGACAGAGGCTGAGGGAAGTGTAAAAAAAAGGTCCGCAGAGGCTGAGGACTTAGTTTTGCAGGTCTCTGTGAATATTTAAAATCAGAGCCCGATTCTTTTCTTGTGAAATTTGAAATTTGAAGCCAAGGACACAAAAAGCCTCAAATATGTCAATGACGATCATTTCTAAGATGGTGCTATCAAAAGAATATGAATTTTTGTGATAATCTTTTTTTTTTTCTTCTTCTTTTGAAATTTGTGGCTGTTCCTAAAGATGAAGGGAAAAGCATGTCCAGCTTGATGGCCTGAGATTCAAAGACATCAATATGCACTCGTTAATAAACTCATTAAAATCTATGCGCACACCTTATTTATAAAGATCAAACTTTGACCAGGGAAAGTAGACCAAATAAGTGTTAAACACGGATGAAGATGTACTGATGCGGCCCAGTTGGGCCTGTTACCTTGAGTGCACAAATCAATTAGATAGCTAATATTGCATCGAAGATGTCCTCAAAAAGGTTAGTAGTTTTTCAATACAGTCCAGTTACACCCCTCATCCCGTGGCATCACACTTGGTCCATGGGTAACTCACATTAATATTTCAGCCTATGTGCATATATATTATTTCACCCTAAGAAATATGTATTTTCTGCTTTGCTCGACTACGTCCGTGCAGTTCGGAGCATGCAAGCACTGATTAATGATGTGTTTGATTACATACTTTGCTATTCCTTGGTGGGGCATAAGTGATTCATTTGTCTAGTAATATAGCGGTAGTAAGTTGATTTGACCAAAAGCTTGTCTGATCTAACAATTTTTCATTCGGAACTATTTGATAGTAGATCTGAATCATCTGATATAATCCAGCAGACTGAACAGATGCCAAAGCTTGTAAGCAGAATAAATCTAATTCGTTGGTTGAATGCATGGATTTATGGGCCGCACTTATTTCCCAAAATCTGCTATTTCTTCATTTTTTTTTTACTTTGCTTGCAATTTGCTTTAGCTGGAAGATCAAGACAAGTGGCAGATGTCTTTCGTTATGCCTTCAAAATATGGTGCCAACTTGCCACTGCCCAAAGATTCATCTGTTAGGATCAGGGAAGTCCCAAGGAAAATTGTTGCAGTTGCTACCTTTTCAGGTTTGCCACTCCTTCAACTTTAGAAGGCTTTGACAATGAAAATCTTGGAAGCAGTTTGATGCTTATATGTTACTTCATATTTGTGATCACAATCTTAGGAGGTTAAATACCCAATTCTAAAGTAAGACATGACAATGGTGTTGAGGTTGTCCTAAAACCATAGAAGTCATTCCCAATGTGAAAATTTTGTTAGTGATACGCAGTGCATTCCCAATTGACGCTTGGCGAGGCATTCCTGATGTGCATGAGGATAATGAAACCTTTTTCGTTTCGTTCTTGAGCGCTTGCTGATTAACAGAATAGCTATCATGCATTCATTACAATTTGTATAGAATAAAATCTGGTGAAAGCACTTAGCTGCAGTACAATTCTATGGTTCAGTGCAGTTAATGGTAACAAGCACTATTGCAGACGTAGATAACTTGAGCTCCAAGGATGACTGAATTCTTGTTCTCTTATTCGAATCAGGCTTTGTAACGGATGATGAAGTTATGCGTAGGGAGTCAAAATTAAGAGATGCTCTAAAGAATGATCCTGAATTTCAAGTAAAAGAGGGTGCATCAGTGGAAGTTGCACAGGTAATTTTTTGAAAGCGTATCAATAGTTTTTTGGCAGATTCAATTTGCATCCCACAATTTGGTCCACGCAACCCACTAAAAGCAATGAAAATATAAGACAAAAATGCCCTCATATGTAATGACTATGTTATCCCTGCAATTTCTACATGCAACCCACATACCACATACCACAAACTCTAAATCACTACTTCTAAACACAACACCATTCATCTTTTTCCTCCTTCCTCCTAAACAACCCCCCTTCATCTTCCTCACTCCTCCTACCCTAAAACCCTTCATCTCCTATACTAACCACTATCCTCTTTCATTGCCCCTCCTTCCTCATCTCTCTCAATGGTAAACACAACCAATGGAAGGTTCCTTCCCTTCCATTGAAAACTATCACTCCTATACTACAAACCATTATCCTCTTTCATTCCCCCTCCTTCCTCATCTCTCTCAATGGTAACACAAGCAATGGAAGGTTCATTCCCTTGCATTGAAAACTTTGACCCTTTCATTAATGGAAGCAAATTCGATTTCAAACACCATAGTAGTGGAGAAGGAAGTTGGTGCCACGGACATGGTGGTTTTGGGAGCCGATACCGCGATAAGAGAGAAACCCACAACAATTTTAATTTTCTGGTTTTACCACCCGAAATTGGTAGAGACTTCTGGATATATAAACCTGAAATTGGTAAAGATTTGGGAATATTAATACCTGAAAATTTGTTACAATTTTCGGATATTAAAACCCGAAATTTTTTACTCCCTCCATCCCCAAATAATAGTTGAGTATTCCATTTTTGGTTGTCTCTTAATAAGTGTATGTTTTGAAAAGTTAATGGGTAAAAGTTATTACTATTACTCCCTCCGTCTCTTTTTAAGTGTGTTATCTGTGAATTCCAACTATTTTTCTCACATCAACTTTTACAACTTTTACATCTACTTTCCATTACTTACCCTTATCAATATAATAATACCCACTAACTTTTTAAAAAGGAATCTACTTTTAAGGGCAAAATAGGAAATGTATCAGCTAACTTTTCAAAACACACTTATTAAGGGACAGTTCAAAATGGAAATGTACACACTATAAAAAGGATGGAGGGAGTACTACTTTTCTATTTTGAAAAGTTAATGGGTAAAAGTAAAGGATAATTTTGGCAAGTGGAGGTAAAAATTGATATGAAATGTGTAAAATGGAAGTAAAAGTTGATGTCAAAGGTATAATGATGATGTTTTTTTAATAAGTTGGATTTACGAAGCTACACACTTAAAAGAGGGACCCGAGTACAATTTTCAGGTTTTAAAACCCAAAAATATCTAGACTTTTTAGGATTGAGTATCCTATTATTTTGTAGAGAGCAAAAAAGATATTTTTTGGGTTTCCTTGGTCTCTTTGGATTTTGTATTTCCAAAAAAACTATATAGAAATCGGGTTTTAAACCCGAAATGCAGGGTATTTTTCGGATTTTATTTACTCTATAGAAATCGGGTTTTATGTGTATTTGAAACTAGTTGATTCTGAAGCAACAGGGTATAATATATATAATTGGGATTTTCATAGTTTATCTGTACATGTTTGCAGTACAATCCGCCCTTTACGCTTCCGTTTACTCGTCGCAATGAGATTGCGCTTGAAGTTGAAAGAAAATCAGAATAGCACTCCCATGTGCATTATGACAACATTAGTGTATCAAACCTACTTTGATACCAGCTCTGTCAGGTACTAAAATGTAAAACATCCTGTAAATGACTTGGATTCGATGGTATATGATGTATATGGTTTTTTTCCCCCCATAAAGGCATAGGGTGTACTATAAATTCAACATCGTCAATCTTCTACTAGAATTGTCAATCACTTGGTCGTATATCACTTGTGCAAGTGTTTCAACTGTCAGATAAGAAATTTTAAGAGCTCATAGTTGTTGTAGTTATTGTGGGGTAGGCGCCCGAAGAACCCAACCGCAACCAATGGTAGTTGATAGCTAGGTTATAGTGGAGGGAGAATGACCAAAACATGTACAAAATTCGTATGGGGAAACAAAATCCATCTATACTGCAAAGCATGAGTTTGCTTTTACTCTTCATAGAAGATGACCCTCTTAGTTATCGAGTTTCTCAGCATTGCGTTCTTCATTTACTGAACACTGTCATGTGCCATTTTTCTTTGTCAGCAGGTGTCAAGAAGGCTTCCTTTCCGCTTGGTAGTGATGGTTTGTCTTTGTTAGGTTAGTGTGTCTAATTGGGTCTTCGTTTTGTGCTTGCATTGATGGATATTATGTACTCTATATTTCTCTGTGGTTCTTTTGTGTTTGCATCTAGAGTCGTGAGACAATTGGCCTTGTTTGTTATGTGGGATTTGGAGGGTGGGATAGGATATAGAATCCTGTGGGATCTAAAATTTGGTGTTTGTTGTTCTTAATTTGGATGAGATATCATATCCCCACCAAGTTTTTATCCCGATCCGTACGGGATATAAACCCTTGGG
>JAXBDA010005582.1:0-23913 GCA_036023075.1 Gaultheria prostrata
AAAAAACGTGCTAAAAATAATATTCGTACACATTTTTAATACCATAATTTAATAAACAAGGGCAAAATCGTAAACAATCAATCCATAACTCATTTTCATCATTATTCTCCCAAACACTACAACTTTTGCAAAATGCATTCTGCATATTTCTCCCAAACACTCCTCCCATATTCAAAATACATTCTGATCATAATCCAAAAAGCCAAAAAGCCAAAAAGTTGAAAATGAAAAGTTAAAAAGTAGGCTCCCAAACACCCCCTATGTACCGTTGAAACATAAATACTTGATTGTTGAAAGAATTTTTTTATATTTTCCCCTCATAAATAGTAATAAGGAAAGATGAGAAGAAATAGATTAGCGTAGACATGTCCATCGTGTGGTGCGATTAGGACTAATGATATAATTACCGGGTAGTAGTAGGTGTGTGTTTGTGCTAGATTGATAAAAATAAATTTACGCGATCAACGCTTGTTAATTGGGATTTAAAGAATCGGTTTTATTTGGTCAATGATTTGGAAAGATATAGCATAAATGAATTTGAATGGTAGGGATTTAAAGAATCAGCTTTTCCTTTAATTAGGAGTAATTATCTTTTTTTTCTATATCCTTTTTTAGGCCCGTTCCACTAACTCAAAAAGCCAGAAGCCAGCTTATTGCGTTTTTCGAGATACGTCAATCATTCACAATGCATCACATAAAAAACTACAAAAAAATCAACGCGTTTTTCGAGCTCTCCCATAAAAAAATCAAGTTAGTGACACCCTAAAAGGTGAAACTCACAAATTTCTCCAATCATAGGGTTTTCCTTCAAAATGAAGAACGGAAGTGACATATCAAGGGGAGATTTTGTAATTTATGTCATCTTTTGCTCAAAAGGTTATACTTTTTGGAGGGACCCATCCTCCTTTTTGGAGAATTGGTTCTTCAAATTTGTTTTGGTTCTTCAATTGAAGAACCAAAATAATTTGAAGAATGGATGTGACAAAAAGGAGGATGACCCCTCCAAACAGTACAACTTTTTGAGAAAAAATGGGTATAAATTATAAAATCTCCCCTTAATATGTCACTTCCATTCTTCATTTTGAAGTTTCGAAGAGTGATAGGAGATGCTCTCACACTAGGCAATTGCTGACCACTTTGAGCATGAATCTATCTTTCTACAAACTAGGGAGTGTGGCATGAATATATCTTGCCACAAACTGTGGAGTGTGATGACTCACGGGGTGGTTTCCTATTTTTTGCTAAAAGTGCTAAAAAGACTAAAAATAGTTTATTTATGTAAAAGAATTATCTATCTCGAAATTCGTATTTAACCCTTTTAAAAAGGAATTTTTCAGTGGCGAGCGGGAATGGCTGACGTGGTACACGGTCGCACACATCCGACCATCCAAAAATGCAACGGATATTCCGAATTAAAATACACTTTTCCTTTTCTTTTTTCATTTTTAAAAAATTCCATCTGACACTTTCAATCCGGGCCGTCTTTGCATTTTTGGACGGCCGGATGTGCGCAAATGGACACCACATGGTACCCGTTCCGCATTGAAATTTTTTTCCCAAGTTCCAGCACTTTTAAGGAAACTAGTACTCGGATCGCATCTTGAATGATATTCTTGGCATTATGATGCTAAGAAAAAAGTTTTGGCGTTTTATTTTTTTACTTTCCTTTAGGAAAAAAATCAGTTTAAGTAAATACTCGAACCAAAAAATTATATAATTGTTTGCCTAAAATAAAGATTTTGTCAAAAATAGAATTTATCTAAACAAGGTGAACCGTGCTTTTTACGCATGTTGTAACCACTCACAAACTTGTGTGAGACCTCTCAGACGAATCCATAAGTAGTTTGGTCATGCTCAAGTGCCTTGAAGAATTTTCCGTACATGAGGTTCGTTGTGTAAATTGAGTTAAATCGTCTTGAAGATTTTGAATTTTTGTTTTCAAATTTTTTGTAGTTTAATTTTGAGAAAATAAAAAAATAATAACAAACGAAGATCTTTATGGTAAAAATCTTTTTTTTTTTTTTTTGGGAACTTCGGAAATATTTATGGTAAAAATCTTTGATACTCATTGAAGGATGATTTTCCTCTATATAAATGGACGAGAAATTGGAAGAAAAATCCATCCATTAGCCAAGAAGACGAAATGGCCAAGCTCGTTCCCTCCTGCTTCCTTTTCCTTTTTCTCGCCGTGGTAGCAGGTCCATATTTCTTCCTGTTTATTTTTCTTTTTTCAATTGGAAAAATAAAAACGTTGATTTTCTTTTATTTTTGACTTGAAGCTATATATGTATTGTCCCACACCCATGTTTCTGTATTATTTTGGATGAATTTTTTTTTTGTATATTCTTTTAGCTTTCGAATGATGTACTTTTTGAATTATGGTTGTAAGCTTTACTTTTTTAATTACTAATAGTTTTTTCATTATTGTTTTTTGCCCGCTTCACGGAATGCCGCGACAGGGTAATAAAAAGAAATTACTTTTAACATGGATATTCATTCAAAAGCTTATTCAGAATTCTATTTTTCTCACTAAAACCAAAGAATTTCCTATTTTTTCTTGTTTTCTTCAACCAAAAAAATTTCGCTGCTTGTTTTCATACCCATGATCAACACAAACTAAATTATACATGCTTCCTAAATTTAATCAACATCTTGATTTTTTTATTTCAATTCAGCAGTTTTCGATTTTCAAGTGGAAATCCAACCAACACCAATTTTCTTGGACTGGACTTGATATTCCTATTCGAAAATCGATTTTGACTATAAATACACTTCAAAGAGATATATTAGAAATATCGAACGTACGAAAAACTCAATAAGATGCCTTGTTGCCCTCTTTGTTTGGTGATGGTATGAATCGAGTTATAAACATTTAACTACAAAAACTTGACGCGATGCCATCTTTATTTGATTGAAGCGGCAATACCCATTTGAATTCGCAATAATTACACAAATATATTTTTGGATAAACGAGAATAATTCTTTTTGTATATTTTTTGACAGTTATGCTTGTTGAGACCACAAAGGCAGACGACAAAGTGTGCTTCGACAGGTTCGTGTCCGTATCCGCAGAATCTTGCGCCACTAGTTGCCAAACATATTACAAGGACCATCTCCTCCAAATATTCCCTCCTCGTCTCCCTCTCAACACAAAATGCATTTGCAAATTCTCATGTTACCAGGTCAAGGGTGACTGTCTATGCCCATTTTGAGGCATTTTCCCAGTACCAGTGAAGGAAAAATAAAACATATTCATTCACAGATCCGTAGTTTATGGGGTTTTTTTTTTTTTTTTTTTTGTGGTCTTGAATTTGTTTGAGCATAATTTGGAATCTCAAATAATCGCTCGGTTGTGTTTATGCTAGCAATTTGATTGCTCTATGGTGCCTTTGTTATCGATTTCTTGGAGAATAAGGAAAGATGCTCAGATTTATTTTCTTGGTTTTTTGTATGTCTCCTTGCCTCTATCGACCATTCAAACCAACCAACCAACCAAAAGAGAAACGAGAAAAGAAGGCATCCAAGATAAAATAAAAATTGAGCGAAAATAAGAATATATAATTGGTAAAAATGATTGTATTGCATTCTTTTTTAGTAGTACATGGCAATGGAAAGAAATATGTGAATTTCTCCCACTGCTTTATTCTGGGGACCGCACTCTTCCATTTGGGGGAGTTAAAACAGCACCCTTCTTAGAACCGGTTCTTGAATGCTTTCACTTTGGCTGCACCACACAAGGGGAAATACAAAAAGTTAGAACAATGAAAAGATAGGTTTTGTAAAATGTATAAATATAAGGAATTAAAACAATTTTATGAAAACAAAATTATAATTTTGCGTAAAACAAGAGAATCGCATCTTTGCAACAATGCTTGCCATAAAGTGAACCTTTAATATATGGAATGATGGGGCGTTGCATTGGCAACTCATAAAGGGATGTGGGCCCTATAGAAGTAGCAGCACCGCCCCATCATGTTGCGTAAAAAAATTGATCTTCGTCTAATGGTGGTCATTCAAGAAAATTTGATTTCTTACCAGCAGCCTCTTTGGCGGCACAGTCGGTGTCGCACTTCATTTCGCAGAAGGTGGCTCCGTTGCCGGAGCCCTTGCAGCCCTGCTCACAGCCGGCGAAACATGTCTTGTAGACCTCGCCGATGGCTTGGGCCTCCTGCACTTGCACGGCTGCCATGACGGCCATGCACATGAGAAGCACTGCAACAAACTTGGTGGTGGCGGCCATTTTTTATCGGTTTTGATCGATCTCTCTGTTTGATCTCTGCTTTCTTATTCTTTGTAGGATCTTTTGTATGGGTGTTTATTTGAGATCTGATGAATATGGAGAGCAATGTGCATGGGGTTTTATAGCCGGGTGTAGGCTTTGTTTGGGTGATAGTCCTTGAATTGTGGAGAAATTTTTTGTGGTTTTCATTTGGTTTTGAACAGAATGGCTTAGCTGAAAACATGGGCTTGCTATAATTAGCCATTGGTTCACGATAACTCACTGCAAACAAAGTGAAAGTTGGGGCCGAAACGAACTTCTTAAATAAGGACATGGGGTTAAATAAGACTTTGTATATTTTGCATATAAAAATTTATAACGCAGAGTCTTCGCAAAAAAAACCATTACAAAAGATTTACAAAGTGAAAGATGGGGCCGAAACGAACTTTGAAAATAAGACTTTGTATATTTTGCATATAAAAATGGAGAGTGCTTCCATGTCCACCCCTTGTCTGGGGATACCACTATTTACAGCCATTAGATCTTCATCAATTCATCTCGGCCATTCAATTTTATAACGAAAAATAATGACTACTTGCTCAACCGGTTACCTCTGATTGGGGGAAAAAAAAAACCTTAACCACTCCAGCTAACCATGGTTTATTTTCCTTTTTTCCTAAAATTTACAGAACTAGGGTTTTGATTTCTCTCTGCCTCCATCCATCCAGATCGATTTCCTTCCTTCCTGGCCTCTCCATCGTTTCGCCCTGAATCACCTCTCTCTCTCTCTCTCTCTCTCTCTCTCTCTCTCAAGTAGATAATTCAGTATTTGTACTTGGGACTTTTCTGCGCATGCAAAGAGATGTGGAGGCAATGTTCAAGGGGACTTGTTCCACTGATACTACACGAGTATCATGTTGGAGAACCTTCGCATATGTAATGC
This sequence comes from Gaultheria prostrata, assembly GCA_036023075.1. Classification (NCBI taxonomy): domain Eukaryota; kingdom Viridiplantae; phylum Streptophyta; class Magnoliopsida; order Ericales; family Ericaceae; genus Gaultheria; species Gaultheria prostrata. The sequence goes on from JAXBDA010005582.1 coordinate 5,163, forward strand.
TGTTGTACCTGTAAAACAATTAATTTCTTGTAATGGTGTTGTACCTATGTCGGCTCCTTTGAATTTTTTGGGAGAGCGTCCCATTTTTCTTAGTATTGAAGAATTGTATTGTTGGCTGAAACTGCAGCTGGGCTTGAGTCCCATCTTTAAACAGTTTGATGCTGCTCGTGATTGAAATTCATTTTTGTTGTAATGGGATTTAATTGAAATCCACTTTGTTGTAAATAGACAGGAATCTATTGGTCTTGATATTTGTACTAATTGCTTGGGACAAAATGGTCATACAGAGGCAAAACTCCATATACCAGTGACTCTTTTTGGTCAAAAGGTCCAGTTCATAACTTAGTGCTAGATTTCTCTTATTTTGTAGATGCGTATAATCTGATCGAGAAAGTGCAGGATTCAATGGCTAGGGACTGGGATTGCAAAATTCAACATATTTTGTGGAAACATAAAGGAGGATTGATTAATAAGCTCCAAATGTAGCTGACATAACCTGGGAAATTCATGTGCTCACCCAAAACCAGTTTTGGAATACAATAAGCTGAACAAAATCACAGATGCGTACAATATGATCAAGAGAACAAGATACCCGCCCAAAACCAGTTTTGCATTCATCATTTCTAAAATTCATCATCCGAAATCATCATGCAGATGAATGCATTCAGACTCACCACACAACATGGGCTAAAGTAGAAGGTATCATAAACAACGGATACCTTTTTTTTTCCCCCACAATGTGTATGCCTTACAAAAAAGAAGTAAATTACATCAAAAGAATAATCATCTTATCCCCAATTACAGTTTCAAATCCAAAAGATCACTATAGAAACGAAACTATTAAATCGGTAAGAAGAGTGGGAAAATGGAGTCGGGTGGATTACATAAAAAAAAAAAAGCAATTTTCTTTTCTTCATGCAAGAGAGCTCAAAATAGTGATTTCACTCGGCTTTAGCTCCACTTCTCCTGCAAAAAAGATGCAAAGCTCGAGTAAGGGAGAGATTTTACATGAAAGTTGTGGGTGTTGGGGGCTAATGTTCTCCTACCTTTCCTAGACTTTCAGAATGACCCAACATGCATTTTACATCGGAAGGAAAATAGAATAATAAATAATGCAGCAATGTATGACGAGAAAACATGTAAGATGGAAGTACCCACCAAAGCATGTGGGGATCGATAGTACAAAGGGGTTTTAAAGGTTTATAATGAAGTGTAAAGCATAAATCCTAACAGCATTAAGGTTGATGCTGTGAACCAATCGCTTCATATTAAATTTATTAACACGGTGTCCAGTTTAAACATCCCCTGGTCGTCATCCCATTTTAGTTTTCCACTGCAATCTAATTCGGGGGCATGTCTTGGACTGTCATACTTAAGGATATGACAGTATGACACTGTTTGGGACCTGGACATAGATGCACCCATAAATTAACCCTCGGAAGAGCTAGAAACAACGGGACTGTGTAGTTACAAGTTCAAACAGTGAATATGTTCCTTGCTTGACCACTGGGCATATGATACACTCAACCGAGAATACAACAGAATTATCTAAGGCCAATTTTTTTTCTTGTCCAAAGAAATGAGCTGATCCAACACATTATGTATGAACGATTGACAGAATCTAAAGAAGCTTCATGAGCTGCTATTCAAAAGAATCAAAACCATAAAACATACCAAGCAATATTGACAACTAAACAATAACCATTACTCATACTATGAGCAAATGAGTGCTGCTTTTCAGAACTCTATTTGATAGAAGAATGAACTGGGGAAACTAGTACCACCCACCAACCTCCCATCAGCAAGAAAGGTCCAAACATCGAGATTAATAGACCGAAAATCTTAAGTTAAAAAACTCTGCATGATGCTAAAACAAACCTTGATAGAGTGGAGTGAAGAAAAATGGGTAGGTGACTCAATTGATTCGTAATTGGGGCAAAAGGCTTAATTTGGTTCAGGGATGAATATCTCCAAACTACCAATCGATTGTTGAATTGATTTTTTTAATACATGGTAGTCAGTGGACCAATTTTAAGGCCAATTGAGCAACTAATTGATTAAACATGCTTCTCACCCAAAATAGTTCATTCAAAATCTATATGACAACACTCTCCATTTTTCTCCAAAGCTGAAATCGGTAAATAAAAAAACTGCCCTTCTAGGTGGAAGTTTGAGAAAATTAAAATCACAAAAAACTCTTGATCTTCTTTGTGAAAATCACAAAAAACTAGCAAGCACACGGCCAAAGTGCCAAACTACGCTACCTACGAAGGTCAATACTTACCAATGACCACACAGGATCAAAATTTTGTTAACCCCAAACGATGTAGGCATATACTTGCCCCAAGTAGCCTTTATCCTACATAGGTAGCCATAACTGAAGCACAAAGCCATAGGATGATTACTAATCACAATTTTATCTTACCAATTCTTGCATTTTCTAAATCAAATGAGTCACAACTTTTGGCTAAATGAAAAGCATGTCTCTTTTGTGTTTGAAGGAAAAAGAAACACGGTGTCACTCGACCAGCACAGAGAAAGAAATAGGGCTGCAAAAATGGCAAGAAGAGTCTCTGAAGGAAATGATCATATGCTTCAATAATGAAACCAAAAGAAGTCTGATTACCTCAGTTTTGCAGGGACTTGGACGCATAAAGTCCTTAATGCCAAAACTTTGTTCTTCCAAATTTCTAGCTAGCTTCCCAATCTTTCATGTAGCCCTACAATTGTACACACAACAAAAACCAAGCTGAATGTTCTAGGTTCTTTCTACCATTAAATGCAGCATGCTAATTCTCATAGCAAGCAAGTTTTCTGTACAAAGGAGAGAGAGAGAGAGAGACCCATTACCCATAAAGTGGTAGCGAATGAACTTGAAGCTATGGTCTTAGGACTATGCTACTGTGACACCAAAATACAGGATTCATAATCAAAAAGCTGTAAAGAGAGTTTATAACTCCTTTAATTCAATTTCAATCTACTCAAATAGCAGTAAGATATTACAAACCAACCAAAAGTTCAACCAACCAAAGATATTACTTCAATCCACGGAGGAAATAACCCTCAGCTTTCCACGAATTGCTTCAGCACACAAGTCCCCAAGTTCAGGCAACTTCTCCAAGAATACATTCAAATGCAGCGGAACTAAGATCATGGAGAGAGGAAAGGATACAAGAAGAAATTGCCATTACAAATGTGAAATGTCACAATGCTACATAGGTTAACATTTACGCAAATCTTACCAACTAATCACCAATCAAGTAGGGAATAGTTTACAAGGCAGTTTACAGGCTTTGGCAGCCCTTCCTATGCTTAAGGACGTTCTATGACTCCATGTATGCCATCAAACTGTAGCTAGACTTGGCATATGAGGGATCCATCAAGCAGGTTAGGGATTCATCAAGCAAGTTAAGTACAAGTACCTGTTAGCTCTACACATAAATGTTCTCGTATCAAGATTAGTCACCGTGCAATCACTCATACTGGCCACACCCATCCTTAAGATGGTGAAAAAACTGTCCGCATACCTCAAAATAATCTCTCCATCTCACAATAGGGATGCTAGAGTGGGGAACCATCCATAACACTATGCAGCACGATCTAAAAGAAAAAAGAAAGAGAGAAAGAGAGAGAAGATATTACATCAGTAACATTAATGTTATTAATGTTTTGGGCAAACGTGAAATGGGTCTTTTGAGGGTTACATTGAGTAAAGATCCAACCTTTGACCAAATATGTGCAAAGTGGCTGACTGTGCCTTTGGATCGAAGAAATTGAATATATGATTCATTGGATAATGGTGTCTTGCTAAGTAGTGAAGAGTTGAGATGAAAAAGGTGGGTCAAACTTACCAGCAATGTCACATATTTGTAACAATGACAAAACCTTCGAGGCATTACAGAAAATCTTTAAAAAGGTGGAGAGCAAAAATCATTTCTTCGAGAATAAGTAATGAAACCATGATAAAACAAAACTGAAAGTCCCACAAATTTGTATGGCCAACTGGTGGCAAATTCAAGGGAACATGAGGTACTCCTGCATGCGGGTTTTAAGGCCTCATCATGTCCGGAAGTATATAAAGGTGAAGGTTCATACCAGACTTCCGTCAAAGTGGTTACTTTCCTCTGTTTTGTGCTCTCGAACTTGTTTCTCATGGTCACAGCTTCCTGCACTACACAACATAATACAATACAAGGGTCAGGTGTTCTGTACCAACCACCATAACAAACATTATTTTGAGTCCACACATGACGTAACATACAAACTTTTACTGCACCCCGGGATCTAAAACACCCGTAAACACTACTTCCTACAACATAACGCACATGAAAGACACTCCTTGAAATGAGGATATTAGCTTTTGATCACAACTCGTGGAACACTAATCATCATGGGCAAGTTGTCAATAATCCGTGGTCCCAAGTTCCCATTAGCGACGGATGACAATTTTTGTTCGGAAGCTGAAAGATGCACTCCAAGGGCAGCCTTACCTGAAGGATCAAGATTGTTTGACCAAGAAGCATCCCACTCGATAGCTTTTACCGTGCTGCAGGCAACACTTGCACCGCCTGGCAAGGTCCGAATTCTGCCAAAATATTAAGAGCAAAGTATACATGATCTGGTTAGGTTTTTATGACATTATTGTAGTTAATGAAAAGGGTTCATGGAGATTTAATTGATTGAATTAATCACCTGTGGGAAGAACCTCTCAAGATCATTCTGTAGTAGTAGGCTTCATTTTTGGTTGGGGTATTGTGAGGATAGATATGGGTAGCATTAAGCATCATTTTATTGGTCACCTGAAAGTAAAATCTAGCATTAGAAACATGACATTGTTATTGTACTTTTAAAATCGCATCAGTTGAAAACAGGAAGAAAGGTAGGAGATGAGTCATCAAAAAAAAAAAAAGGTAGGAGATGAGTACGTGTTGTTCAGCATGGGCTACCAATTGATTGTTGAATCGATTGTGTACTACATGATATTGTAAGAGAACAAACTTTTAAGTCCAATTGAGTGACTAATAGATTAAAGATGCTTCTCACCCAAAAAGATTAAAAAAAAGTTAGATGACCATTCAAAAACACTCCAACAATTGATCAGCCAAACACTATTGAAACGGTGTATAATGAGCAAGAACATGTGAAATCAAATTAAATTGATTTGGTAGTTTCATATCAAATCAAATTAATGAATAGCTGATGAGAAACAAGCTACATTAGTTTGCTTGTTCAAAGGCACCGACACACAATTTGGCTGCCAGCAACACAGATGCAGGCAGGCAGGCAGCAAATCTATCACTTAGCTAAAAAGATGATACAAATAAAAATTAAGCTTTTGAATAGTATGAGTATAAGACCATTCTAGAACCATTAAAGCTATGACGGTCAATCCCAAAATAGACAACACCATTACCATTAGCATTTTGGGTGGGTTTGTTTCGACATATCTTTTTCAGGGATCATTAGACCAACAAAATCTAAGCAAGTGTAATCTATAAGCTCAATCTAACACATCCTATGAAGATACCAAGATAAATGACCAGTTACAAATATAGAGTTCTAAAGCAACCCTAAAGCCACTAATACTGTAAATATATTGAGGGATAAAAAAATGAAATTAAGTGCATTATTTCTGCAATGGAAGGAGAGGCGTTGGCCTCATTTGCCTCAAAATAAATACTGCCTTCCACCATAATCTAAAGAATTTGAGGCGGACTGCAAAAGGGTGTATTGGGATTAAAGATTTGATATTATCCAATTGAGGGTAGAGACAATCCAATTGAGGGTAGAGAAAATTAAGGGTTAACAAATTACAATATACCGATGCAGCTAGTTAGGGCTTATAGATTCGGACATATACATAAATACATCTCTCCACTCAAAATTTATCCGCCTCACCCACCCACAGACAAAATTTACAGGACATCTAACCTATCGATTAAAGAAAAAAATTAGGGCTTATATACTTACCAGATGCTACGAAGGTCGCACGGCGTGGTCGTCGGACACAGAGACAAAGCTCGATGAGAATGTAGCCATCTGTGATGGACCAGCGGTGCTAGGGCTCCTATTTGCAGCGAGGGAGAGACGGCTGACCGAGAGAGAGAGAGAGTTGGCTAGGGGGTGTGGATGGTGGACGCGAAACCGTGAAAGTGACGAGTGGAGGATGAGGGAGATAGCGTTAGCTTTGGAGAATTTGGGATTTGGGGGGAAATTTTAGGGCGTGAACTTGTTCCTGCTGGTTTTGAGAAATTTGGATGAAAATCAGGTGTTTCCATATCGCGTAATAAAATTGTAACAATTCTAAAAAAACGCCAAGTATTTTTCTAGATTGCTCGATCTGAACGGTTAGGGCTTTAGGTCTTGTGCATTCCATGAGTGAAATGCAAATACATGATGATCGGGTATTCAAAACAACGTTATCACAACCGGTTAAGTTACCTTCAATAAAGTGCATTATTATCATATATCAATTTGGCCCCACGTGTAATTTTTTTCGCAATCGGAATCATCTATATTGTACATTACGTGTATTAGATCATTCGTACCAAAAATTAAGTTAATCGGATATCGCTACACACTTAATCAATCAAAAAAACTCTTTTTTTCATGAAATTGCATCCCGATAAATGACGTTTCTGAACCCGATCGAGCCAATTTTTTACGAAAACACTATAATCACTAGGACGAACAATATCAATGGTTTGGATTATCAAGATTGTTTCACAGTCATGTGGCCACTATACAATAAACTATAGCACAAGACTTAGTTTGTAGAAATTGCGTCCCGATAAATGACGTTTCTAAACCCGATCGAGCCAATTTTTTACGAAAACACTGTATTCACTAAGACGAACAATATCAACGGTTTGGATTATCAAGATTGTTTCGTGGTCACGTGGCCACTGTACATTAAACAATAGCGCAAGACTTAGTTCATAACCAACTATATACAACGTATAGATTTCAAAGGTCGTTACCGATTAAAAATTTAGAATGGTCGATCTGAACCGTTAAGATTTCATATCTCACTGTTTCTATCATTGACACCAATTTTTGAGATCATCTAATATCGATAGCCATGAGATCGGAGCACATTTAAGGCATCCCGAGGCATTAAAGTCTTATTCTAAACCATAACATACCCACCGGAGTTTTTTTTTGGCGATCCGAACCGTCTATCTTTCACATAATACAGAGTACATAGTTCTTACCAAAAATTACGTTTATCGTGTTTCAACTTACATTTAATCGGATGATAATTCTTTTGTAAAATTCATGTAAATAACAAATTCGTCCCCAAATCAAGGATTTTTCTAATCCCGTTCAAGATATAACCTTTTACAAGATTGATTTCATTAACAAGAGCAACAATATTAACGCAACCGATTGTTAAAATAGTTTAATCTTAGTGAGATCGGCACAAAATTGAAATTTGATTATTAGTAAATAAAAAATATTGAATTAGACACCCCAATGTTAACCATGGTTACTTTAAAAAGAAAAAATAATAATAAAATCGTTTATAAGGTCCCACGTAGGGTCCACCTACATCACAGTTATTGTTATGCCGATTTGGGGCTTATGTTATGCTATTTTGGGGTTCTGTAGAGAAAGTTATTCCATTTAGGGGTTTGAGTTAATCCGGATAGCGGTATTTTTTATGCCTTTACAAATGGTTATGCCATTTAGGGGTTTAGATTATTCCTTGTAGGGGTCACTTTGGGGTTTTCAAAATAATGGTATGCCATTTAGGTGTTTAGATTATGCCCGTTAGGGTTAATTTTATTGTTATGCCTCCTTTGTTATTCTATTTAGGGGTTTTCTATTGCTTAATATGCCATTTAGGGGTCAAGGTTATTTTCTTTAGTGGTTGAGGTTATTTCTTTTAGGGGTTTACGTTTTCCCTTCAAATTTTGTCACGCTACTTGGTACCCTTTAGGGGTTTTCCGTTATACCTTGTTGGGGTTTTTTTTTCAGTTGACTTGTTGACCGGGTCACTTTTGTCTATGTGGCTTAATCTCAACCCTTTGATTGGGGGTATATGGTATCCCCAGACAAGGGGGGTGACTTGGAAGCGTTTTCCTATAAAAATTGATTAACGCAGAGTTTTTGCAAAAAAATCATTACAAAAGATTTACCATTACAAAAATTTAAATCTATATTTATCCACACAAAAAAAAGACGATCATTACAATTCATTAAAATCTATCATTTCAACATTATTCTTCTCGTAGTTTTGTTGTGCCGAAACCCGAAGTTCAGAATATAAACACACCAACAAGAAAACAAGACACAAGGATTTACGTGGTCCCCCAAAGCACGAAGCTCTAGAGGTACGTCCACGGGGAAAGAGCAAGAGGATTCACTAAAAACGGGGAGAAATACACAGAACCGGCTATACCCGTAACTCTCACTTGAAGCATCCACACGATATCTAGGAACAAATCTCTGAGGCGCGACCTACAGAGCATCAAACGTCTCACAAATACGATAGAGACACACACAAACCCTAGATATCTCAAATCCCAACTCAAGACAAAACCCTAGGAGGCCACAAGGCTCCTATTTATAAGAAAGTACAAAAAAAAATTAGGTCAAAACACAATTAAAACGCGCAGCCGCCGCCCCGTTCGTCCGGACCAAGCTTACCTGGTCCGGACCAGAGATGCTGGAGCAAAACTACACCAACCGGGACCCTTCGTCCGGACAAAGAAAAACCCCCGTCCGGACGAAGCATACTGCAAGCTTCCAAAACGTCCCAGATTCGCTGGTCCGGAACCGACTTCCCTTGGTCCGGTCCAGAGATGCTGAAACTGACCTTTTCGCACCAAAATTTGTACCTTTCTTCGAACGTCTTGAATTCAAGGCATATCTCCAACAAGTTTTAACTGCAGTTTTAACTGCGAAGGTACTAATTAAGTCTTCAAAATTAGGCTTCTTCATTGTATCCTTCTCAATGAACAAAATGGCAAATCCATTTAATCTTTCTCGAGACATTGTTGTATGGAGACAAGTTTTAATCAATTTTAAATTTGAAAATCTTCTTCCCCAAACGCAACTCTACGGGGTATATATAAGGGCCTTAAATATTTGGGCCTATTTTAATGTGTAGCATGCTTCAATAAAAAATAATTGTACTTAACATGTATAAAGGCCTTAATTTAGAACATGAATCATAAATCACACTGAAGTAAATCAAGTAAAACCTTTGAATTCTATCAAATCATATGTGCACAATGCACTGCAGTTCATATGTTCTCCACAAAATGAAACAAACGATGATATACATCAGCTCCAGCAAGTACAAAAAATGTAAGGACAACAAAATAAAAGAGCAGACACACAAGCAATCGCTATGCTGGGACGCTTCTTTTATTTTTTTTGGCCGTAACGACATTTTCTTCACCTTAATAGCCCTTAAAAACCATGATGAGTCCCATGAATACCACTAGGACAAAGGGTGAGGGGATGTAGGATGGATTTGAAGCCGATGTTGAAGGACTCACAACCGGTTTGATCCTTGGAGTTGTTGTTGGAGCTACTGAATGAACAGGCGCAGATGCTGTTGTTTCTGCTGGTGTTTCGGCTGGTGATTCAGCCACAGCTAATGATGCTTTGGACGCTGATTAAATAAGGGGAAGGAGAGAAAAAAATCAGTACGGTACTTAATTAGTAGTACGTCCAGTGAATTGTTTGAAACTTGAGATCCCAAATCAAGTTCATTTCCTACAAAGCTCATTGCATTTTACCTCTCGGACTGAAAGGAGAAGGAGCATCAGCAACCGGTGAAAGTGGTGAAGCTGCAGGCGCAATAGGCGGTGCAAAAAGAACAGGACCTGCCAATTATTTTCAATATCTTTTAGCAAACCTGTTAATCATATGGTGGACAGTGGACACGGCTAAGTGATCTGCCGAAGATGTGGATGTAAAAATACGTTGGTAGGGGGAGCTTTCCGCCTTACAGGGAAGCAACCATGTGATCATGGTTACGTGATCTAGGTGGTTGGCCTCGTATAAGGCGCTCCATTATTGGTTCGACACAAGCTTTAATTTTGCAGTATTACTATTGCGAACTGAAGACTGCAGCTTTCCCTTTCCTCTTTTCTTCGATTGTAAAACAAAAAAGAATTGAAATAGAACTGACATTTTTTTATGTGGAATTACCTGGAGCTGGTAATGGAACACCAGTAGCTGCAAATCATTGAGAAAATTACACAATCAGCAATTGAACAAATCTTAAACTGAATACAAACTGTCCTATTCTGAAAGCATGACAGCTGCGTTGTTATCGATCCGTTAAGATAAGGAATTCAAAGCTAAATATCTCTCTTTTTTTCTCTTACTTTTCTCTCTAGCAGCAATTTTTTTGCAAATCCAAGATCCAAGGCACGAGGGAAAGTCATAAGAAGTTTTCACCTTTGCACTGAAGAGGTAGACTAGATTTACATGCTTGTGGGAGAGTGAGTGCAAGGGTACGGTTAATGGGCAGATTGATAGGGACGTTCCCGGTTACTATAAGACAAGCACAATCCATGCTACCACTCATGAGAGACTTCACAGAATCACAGCAGCCGGCGTTTGGTGAAGCCCCATTGGCACTACTTCCAGTGATGAAGTTTATGCATGGGGTGAAGCTGGTGACCATTGAGGCTGTGCAAGGAGTGCTAAGCTGAGCCTTAACTGAAATAACCGAAAAAGTAACTAACATTGTTGCAGCTAGTGCTATAAGAGAGGCAAAACTTTTGAGCCCTTCCATGAGTTTTCGACAGAGTAAAAAACAGATGGTTTTGAATGAGTGGGTAATAGAAATGGAGGTCAGCTGGATTCTGGATGGAGATGGTGATGGTATATATAGGAGGATGGGATTTGGAGAGAATTTAACTGGTAGTTTTGAAATGGGTTTTTGGGTCTCAACTACTTAGAACCAACTTTCATGATCAAGTGTGTATTTTCTTGATTTTGATTTGAATTAATTGGAAAGAAAAGTGTGGTCTTCAAAGGTAGGTGTGTTTGGCATGCCTATTATAAGCTTACTTTGTACTCTACAAGTATGTCAATGATTTATTGTCTTTTAATAGTCCCTTAGTTTAAACTGATTCAAGAGTTCTTTTGTTTTGCTGGACGATAAAATGTTAGGGGTTAGTTGGTGGTGGTACTCGGTCTGTCCAAGGATCAGTTTTGGCGGATCGGGTCGGTTCCCAAACTGATCCGCTCATCGCGGATTGTCATTTTCTCCATCCGCACTCGTCCGTGAGTGAGGTACAGTTGGGTAGGTTCAGTTGCCGATAAAGGGAGTGGAGAAGGGCTATTGGGTGGATCGGGCAGATCGAACTCAAACCGAATCCGCCAAAATTAGAATATAAGGATCCGCATCCATCCATAACATACCGCTGGTGGGTTCATGGACGGTTCAATTTGGTCTATTTGGGCGGATCGGTTGACCCGTTGGGTACCCCTGGTGGTCACAACGGGAGTCGAACACCTCCCCCATGAGAACTATGAATGGTTCAATTTGGTCGGTTTGGGCGGATCGGTTGACCCGTTGGGTACCCCTGGTGGTCACAACGGGAGTCGAACACCTCCTCCATGAGAACTCAAACTCAAGACCTCTCCCCACTAGGTGTGATGTTCAAACTGATTCACGAGTTATGTGGAGCAATCTTGTGCCTTATTACCATACAACAAGAGACAATACAAATCACAAAGTGAAAAGATATGTAATCCTATTGGCACAACGGATGTTCATGTCCAAAAGCACCGGTTTAGCCTTTAGCTAGGTGGAGAACTTTATTCTACCATCGAGGAATTTATGCAACCTCTACGTGAAAATCTTGGTAATTCAGAGAAGACAATAGAAATTAGGGTAATTAACTAATTATTCATTACTCTCGGAGTACCATGTGACGTTGTCCACGTGGTGCTCCCAACAAATCACGTAGCAACAAATTTAGTGGGTCATGACGACACTTTTGAAAAGTGAGGGGGAGATAAGTGTGTCGCGGTTTTTCATTTGCAAGAGCACCACGTGGCAACACCACATGGTACCCCAGCAATACCAAATAATTGATCGAAAATCACTATGTATTGGCTTAAAATTTAGGGTAGTGAGAAATTGAAGGCAATATTGATCAATCTTCTTGTTGATCACTAATATAAAACGAAAAATTAAGTACTTCAACAAGTCAGTAGTTCAAAAGTTGGCCAACTTCTTGAACCATCTAAATAAACCATCGTATTTAAGCCCCAGCTCCCCTGTTCCCTTTTCACCAAAACTTCAAATTCCAAACAGTCTCTTCTCTTTTCCCAAAATTAACCTTTTCAGTTTGACCAAAAAGATCCAAAAACAGGAAACTTGTTGAAATGGGTTTCAAGGGGGTTGAAATGGTCCTGGTACTGTTCTCTGTCCTCGTTCCATGGAATGGCGCTGCTGCTCAATCGGGCTGCACGAGAGCACTCATGAACTTATCGCCGTGTCTCAACTACGTCCAGGGCAATTCATCGACCCCATCATCTTCTTGTTGCTTACAGCTGAGTAACATCGTTCAGTCACAGCCGCGTTGCCTTTGCTCGCTACTCAATGGCGGTGGTTCCTCACTTGGAGTCACTGTGAATCAGACTCTTGCTCTACAACTCCCTGGTGCTTGTAATGTGCAGACTCCACCAGTAAGCCAGTGTAATGGTAAGCTCACTTTCTTGCTTTCAATTGTGCCAAAGTTTGGCATTATTTTCGGTTTTCCATCTGACTAAAAATTTGTTTTGCGAACTCTACCTGAAAAACCATCATGGGAATGAAATTTCTGAAAACAACCTACTTTTCATGAAACAAAAAAATGTGTTCGGAGTTAAAAAAAACCCTGTTTCCAATACTTTTTTCCCTGGAAAAATCCCTCTTTCCGGGATACAGCCAAGATATGTTTTAAAGTCTCACAACACTGAAAATGATATGGAAAGAATGGGTATTTTTGAGATTTCATTGTTTTCGGTTCCAAGTAGTCAAAAAATGAAGAAAACAATAATATCTAAGGTCTAAGGTTCGATCCCCTTGCCAACAACTCTTGGGGGACCTCACCCCCACGCGTAAGCATGTGAAACGACTGTGGGAGGGGCTGTAGGGATTAGTCCGAGGTACACCCAAGCTGCCCCGAATACCCTGCGTTACCCAAAAAAAAAAAAAGCTACTAACTTCAAAAACATTGCATGAGTACTCACTTATGGAAATCAACTGTGAATATGCTATTGTTAAAGCAGCAGCAGCAAGTGGACCAGCAACTTCAGCAGCCATCCCAGGCCCAGCAAGTGCTCCAGTGGGTTCTCCAGCAGAGTCTACCCCAGCTGATTCATCCGATGAGACTCCAACCACAGGATCAGATTCAGATAATCCAGCAGGTAAATAAATGTACACATATACTATGAGATATTGAACTGGATAATTGAGTAGAAATATTTTGTGCTATTTTTGTTTCTTGAGTTTCACTCTAATGCATATAAACCATTGCATGAACAGGTTCTAAAACAAGCGTCTCATCCGATGGAAGCACCATCAAATCTACCCTTCACAATGTAGTGTTCCTTGTCTTTGTCATCTCATGTGCTGCTGCTGCCACCGGATTCTAAAATACTAAGGAATACGAAGAAAGTGGCCAACAGTACTACATACCCATAAACAGTACCCGAAAATTATCTAGAATTTGAAATCAGCAGATCAGATTTACTTGATTTCAAATTCTTGGCAATTTTCTGGGTAAACTTTATGGGTACTTAGCATTTCCGTCCAGGAAAATTGGTTGTGACTGTGTGATTTGTATCATTTGTTTTGAGTCCATTTAATGAAAGATTGAGTCAGGGATCCATATTTTTCAGACATTGCTTAGTTCAAACACCTCGCAAAACGATCTCGAGAATCTGTTTCTCGCCGAGCAAACAGCAGAAACAATTTCGAACATTTGAGGGGAAAATGTTATACTCATGTTTCCAAAAACATCGGTTCTGACACTTATAAAAGGAGTGTTACACAGACATAAAAGGAAGTGCACACATGTATCTAGAACTCTCTAACGCACGCGGGTCATCCACAATGCACGTGGAACTCACCTACGAGGGTCCAGTAGTCCGAGAACAACCCATATAGACAGGTCAATCTGAATGCAAACTTGGCCCTTCAATTGAATTTGGTTTCACACCCAACCCAATTATTAGCAACGTATATTATTAAATAAACTTCTTATTACGTATTAGAATAAACATAATCATGATAAATGCCTGTGTTAGGTAAGTTTGGACCCAACAAAGGAATATCCCATCCTAATTAGTGACCCTGTGCTCCAGTGGACACCTGCCGAATTTTTAGAAAAATTGATTTTTGTGTATGATTTTGGAGAGAATTCATTTTTCTTTCCTTAAGACAAACGTGAATAAAAAATGAGCGTAGGATCAACAAATCAAAATAATATTTTAATAACGGTTTGCACATTGAGGTTATAATTATTAGGATTGTCTCGACATGATCTAGGTGGGTCCCACACATTAATTCGAGATAATTCATGATTTGCACAGTGAGCTTGATGCAAAATGGAAATAATCTATAATTTAAGAAATAGTATATAAGAAACTTCCTAACAAGAATTTCTAACTTCTGCAACAGTTGAAAACGTTGCAGGAGATGGCCAAAACTGTTACTAAAGGCCCAGGTGACCTATACCAACGTTTGCTCAATTGTCGCATGAAGTGTTACAATATATCCGTCACTGTAGGGTTCTAGTAACACTTTTGCCAACTGTTGGTATCACCATTCTTTTTAGTAACAGTTGTTTTACTAACGCTTACAACCGTCACAACACCACAATTTTGACACATGCCATTGTTGGACTTTACCAACACTTGAAACCGTTACTATACACCCTTTTTTTTTTTTTTTAATAGCAGCTCTAGCAATACTTGAAACCGTTGCTATAGACCCTTTTTTTTTTAATAACAACCATATATATGCCATTTATTTTCATATTATACCTAAAAACCTGTTATCAAATAACTGTCCATAATGCTAAAAGTCTAGGAATTGCAATTTCATTCAAAAGTAAACCTTGATACCATAATTCATACAACCATCACATGAACTTGTCAAAAGTAAAGAGTACATCAAATCTTCGTACTTTACATAACAATTATCTACAAAGTATACCTTGGCTAAGACTTGTCCGAACAAAAATGACAAAAACTATCATAAGTTTCCCTTTAATAAAGTCCTCCATCAAAATAGATATCTGCAACTTAGATTTTTCCATATTGTCCTACTACCTGCAATAAAAAGGCAATGAAAATAACTAAATAATGGAAGGCAAAAATAATAAAAACAAAGACGACAAACACAATTGGTAGCATGCGCATAAACTGTTCAGCCAAAGTTCCAGAACCAACTACATAAATAAGATATCAACAGCTAGGTTCAACATCTAAGTGAAAGAAATCTCTTAACAAATGTCTTCAATAGCAGTAGAAGAGATGCTTCTTGCAACTAATCCGGCTACAAAATTAATGAATTTTATTGCTATTTTTCTATTACCCCGTCTTGCATTATAATAGAGGAGGTGAAGGGGCTAATTTACTCCCCCAAAACAAATTGTCTATTCGCTCTCTTCTCTTCTCTCAAACCTTTTCGATATAACAACAAAAAAACCTACCAGATCATCAACGAAAATTTCAATTTCTATTAAGTCCATAAATGTATGCAAGCTGCCATTGAGTATGCAGCCATAACAGAGGTCTATCTAGAATGCATGTTGCCCAGAATTTGTTACAAAAATGGCAGACTAGAAAACCCTTGTAATAAATGCATGTCTGTCCAGAAATAGGGCAGCTTATGTATGAAGATTTGATAAACCTAACTGTTGTGCAATGAATGCGTGCCGTATCCGTATCCCGTACCCGTGCTTCGTTGCACCTCACACAATCTAGCAACACAGTAGAATATGACACAACAGACATACACTTTGTTGAGCTATAAATTTTAGACTAGCATGGGAAATTGTTAGCCAAGGTGTGGAATGGATAATTTGCACTTACCCCCCCGGCCCCCGCCCCCCCCAAAAAAAAAAAAATTAATAAATAAGGGCCACAATACATATGCTTGGTGGGATGATGCTAAAGACAAATCGAGTTCCAATAAGTGGGTAGCAATACCCAAATGTACAACCACGTACATTTGCTGAAATAAACATGTGGATGCAAGTGTTATACTAAGTCTACTTTTATTCCATTATTTGTGAACGGATAAAAGGTTAAAGTCATGGTTGCATATAACAAGTCCAAAGCATAGGCAAGCAGTTACTTGCTAGAGATTATTCATGTGCAACGTGGGAGAGGAATACTCCCTCAACTGCCCCATGAATGGATATAAAATCAGCATAATGGCCCACATGATATCAACATCTTTTTTTTTTTTGTTTAACTTCTCATAGACTTTTTTTTATAGGACCGGATTGGAGAAACACACACATGTGAATTCGTGACTCTTGTAAGGGGATAGCGATAATTAGACCAATAAAACTGTCTAGAAAAAGAGCTAGAGAGTATTGATTTCATGGAGAGAACACATACCTAGCAATTGGTGGTGAACCCTCTATATTGACCTATTATCTGCAATAAAAACGACATCGGAAGGAATTCATGGCCTCATTGTGAAGCAATTCTTATGTTTACCAATTGCAGGGTACTTGACTATGGAAGAAACAAACTAAACTTTAAATATCAATCAAGTGGAAAGTGAACACCCATACCACATGGTTCTATTTCATGACTAGCAAAAGATGATCCTTGGTGTGTTCGGGGAGAAGCTTGATCACGAGTACCACTCACACCATCTTGAAGCTGTCAAAGAACAATTCACATGCAATAAGAAACAATACAACTCCAAATTAATAAGCATATACAAAGTATGATTATACACATTGCCAATGTAAATAAACTGTATTCATAACCTGTAAACCAGAGTGCCTAAGCAAGAAGTCAAGTTGCGCTCTTAAAAAATTCATTTCACTAGCCATAGTATTCATGTTTTGGTTATTAGCTTCCAACTTTTGGCTATTAGCTTCCAACTTTTGGTTATTAGCTTCCAACTTCTCTTGCAGATCACGTATAGTTTCCTTGTCTTGCATTCTCTCTTCATCTGAAGTCATTTTGAACCTTGTACCATTGTTGGAAGTTGAGCCATTATTTGTAGGAGTGTACCCAAATCCCATACCACGAAGACGACCAGGATGCTCTTTCTTATTAATCACTTGGGAATATATGTCGTCCTTGGACCAGACTAGTTGACCTTTAGGTATGTCTTTTGAGTTACTTTGTTGTGACTTCCTCAAATCCTCCATTTTTTTCTGCAATTCATGGAAAACAAGAGCATATGGATAGAAATGTATTAGTGTCCACATTTGAAGTGAAATTCGAATGCAAATTATATGCTCTTTATCAAAGATACAAAAAATATGCTAGCATACGATATTTTCAGCTGCAATGTCATTAACGGGTTTGTCACCCTTCTCGTGGGTCAGCTTATACATCTCCGCTCTATCAACTCCAACTCCAGTTTTCTCCCCCTATATTACAACCATTTCATAAGGAAAGTTGTAATTCAAATAAACAAGAAAGTTTAGAAATCAGATAAGTTTTATATAGGAAGTACCAGATAAAATCAGATAAGTTTTATGGCACTTTATTTTCCCCCCTGGCTATCTTGTTGTTGTTACTAAGTGTCTGTATTGAAACATTAGACTCATGAATTCTAGTCAAATAGAAAATAATACAAAATAAGCATCATGGAGTCATAGTCTATATTGTACATACCTTTCCTTCCTCCGTAAACCAAAAGTCAACAAGTTCAGCATAATGATCACGATTAACTGGGTACCTTGTGCACAGCCAAATTGGTTAGTTTTCCTATCCAATCACTCTCCTTTTTCTTGCTCTATATGGAATCTGGGAATCAAACGTGTTCGTAGAAGTAACACAATCTTTTTCTTAAGGCAAAACTATCTCAGATTTTGGCAATTGTTGCTAAAAAATTCTCCCTTTTTCTATAATTAATAATCTCAACTAAATGATGGTACTAGCCATGCATTTAATGATCTTGTTGTACATTTGACTTGGTGGCCCTATTAGGAGTTCAGAGCGTTGCCAGCATGGTAGGGTGTCGTGCTCTTCCGTCATATCCATCCCGGATCTACTAATATAATGCAAATATCTTCCGTTCAAATCCATCTCAGGTATACTAATGTAATGCAAATCATTCATATTGCTTAGTTCGTTGAGTTTGTCATTCATACAAAAAAATGATGTAATTACGAGACATACACCTGGATGATTGAAGTTTAATCATGGCCATTAAGTTTTTGTTCGAGCAAAATGTTTCGATCCTGTGGGTGCTGATGATCAAGTTTAAACTTCGACTCTAACAAAAATGAACCATTTGGATCACATTCGTGAAAATACCCCGAACGAAAGGGTACACCAGTAGGGTCCTAACTCCTAACGAACTGAGACATAAAAAGTTGTTCAACCACATTCCCTTAAGGACGACAAATTATTCCTACAAAAAAGAATCTGATGCTCATCTCGTGTCAGGATTTTTTTTTTTTGAACAAGATGGTTCTAATTGGGTTCTAGCTATGATATTAAATTATCTAGAGCTTTAAGAAACATAAGTTCAGATAGCCATTATAGGATAGCCAATAGAAAAGTTAAATGGATACCTTCAGAT
>JAXBDA010005583.1:0-23910 GCA_036023075.1 Gaultheria prostrata
CGTCTTCTTCTACCTCATTGTCTTCATCGTCTTCTAATTGATCATCCTGTTCATTGTCTTCTTCTATTTCATGTTCTTCTTCTTCTTCTCTTTGTTTCTGTTCCTTTACTTCTTTTTTTTGTTTCTTGTCCGGCTTTTCTGGACTTTAGGAATTGATCTGTATAGCTGTATCTTGAGTGACCGATCTTGTTCTCTTTTTTCCAGATTCTTCTTGTTGTGGCCATTTCCTATGTGCTGTTATCTTTTGCCTGCCCATGGCTGGAGAAAAAATCTAGTTAACCACATTTAAGTGCACTGTAACGAGTATTGCTATCTAGAAGATAACCACATTTTCTGTGTATTTGCCGACGAAAAATCTAATTAACCACATCTAAGGCAAAATATTAATCAATGACACATTGAGAGTTTAGGAGATAACCACATCTTATAGTTTAAACCAGATAGATATGATAATTTTTCAGATTTCCAGATGACAAATAATAAAAATGAGCTATAATTAATAACAAATGCCAAAAATCTACTGTAAGGAGTACTGTTATCTATTAGATAACCACATTTTGTGGTCTTTCTACAATAAAAAATCTAGTAGATAACCACATCAAAGCCAAACTATAACAGACTACAAAAAAACTAGTAAGAAATCGAGCTAGTAAACTTGAACAAATCGATAGCATAACCCTAAATAGCAGGTTATTATTGAATCGCGATGTCAAAATGTAGAAAATTAAAGCAACACTATAACAACTAGTAAGAAATCGACTAAATATGATAATCTAACCCTACTCTGCAGCAACTGAGTACAAATACCATGGAGAATGCGAAGGAAACAAGACGACAAATGCCAAATATCTACTGTAAGAAGTACTGTTATCTATTAGATAACCACATTTTATGGTCTTTCTACAAGAAAAAATCTAGAAGATAACCACATCAAAGGCAAACTATAACAAACTACAAAAAAACTAGTAAGAAATCGAGCTAGGAAACTTGAACAAATCGATAGCATAACCCTAAATAACTGGTTATTATTGAATCGCGATCTCAAAATGTAGAAAATTAAAGCAACACTATAACAACTAGTAAGAAATCGACTAAATATGATAATCTAATAGGATCTATTAGATAACCACATTTTGTGGTCTTTCTAATCTTGTAGATAACCACATCAAAGCCAAACTATAACGGACTACAAAAAACTAGCAAGAAATCGAGTAAATCTAACCCTAATCTGTAGCAACTGAGTACAAATACCAAGGATAATGCGAGGGAAACGAGACGACGAATGATTTTCACCTCGACAAAGGAGATGGCGATGACGAACGCAAAAACTACGAAGAAAACGACGGTGCGGACAGCCATAACACGGCGACGATTACTGGTCTATCTCTCTGTCTCGCGCTCTTTTTCTCTCTCTTTTGAAATTCGACCGACTTAAGAATGAGGGTATTCACGTCTTTTTGTCTCACGTGTGGACCTAATGTCTTATAGAATCATAGAGTGGACCATCTAACCTAAAATCGAAGGCAATAACGTGGGATTCGATCTAAGAGCCAGGAGAGAATGTTGTTCTACTTGGCAAGACCTTCAAATGTATCCAAACAAAACCACCATCGGAGCACCTTGGATTTTCGGTCAACCCTATGTTTTCTCCCTCTGGTACCAGATTACGGATTTATGTAGTTCGATGATTTATGTGTTCTCCTCTAGTACCAGATTTTTGTTTTATGATGAATCTGATTTTTATTTTTTTTTGTATTTGTTCGTTGGATTTTTTGGTGCAGAGATGAGGAGTGGGGGTTGGGGGAGGGGATAAGGAGGGGTGAAATTGTCAAAAATCCAAGCCCTTTCCCCCGGATAATTTTTTGGGTAGGGTCAGGGGTGCCCAAATTTAATCCGGGAGAAAGCCCCTGAAGGGAATTTTTGGGTTGCCAAACCCAGGCAAAGGCATGGGGCCCACTGTTATGACCCCTGATAATTTTTGGCCCCTTGTTTTGGCACCAGCCAAACGGGCCCTAAGGGGTATTATATGGTAAGGATCGACCCACATTAATGTGACATTTATGGAGGAGAGATTAAATACTTGGTTTGGATGAATTTGTGATAAAAGAGAATAAAGTTGGGCGGATGATGTAAAAACCTGGCAAATGACCTATTTGCCCTTGTGCATGGTCATATTAGATTTTGCAAAAAAGTAAATACATAAATATAAGACTAATTAAATTAATTATATTTGTCAATAAATATGATATAATAATTTCTTTTATTAATTATATCTAAAGTTAAAAGATTTAATTATTCTTTTTTAATTATTAATTTCAATAATAACGTATACCACATAATTTTGTACTTTTTTTTAATTATACATTTTTTACTTATATTAAATACAAAACTCATTAATTTTTTTACTTATAATTATGTTTACATAATTTTTATGTTATACCCCAATAATATCAAATTCTAATGTATAAAAAATTTCAAATTTTTATGTATTAAAAAAAGATCTCGATTAGTAGTTTAATTTGGTGTAAAAAAAATAAAAAATTATACACAAAAATACTTTTATTTTTTTATTGAAAGGATATTGCAAAGCAACTCAACAAGACAACAATGTCAAATTCTAAAATATAAAAATTTTCAAATTTTTTTTGTATCGAATTCAAGACCTCGATTAGTAGTTTAATTTGGTGCAAGAAAATAAAAAATTATGCGCAAAAATACTTTATTTTTTTATTCGAAGGAAATTGCAAGGGCTCGTAAAACATTTAAAATGAGTTTCAATTTTCTTTTTTAAACAGTCAACAGATGGAGAGGGTCAGGGCCAAGGGGATAAGGGAGGTATTAATATAGGAGGGGTATAACTCATACCCCTCCCAAAAAATTCCCAAACCATGCATTAAACCAGCTGCCAATCGACCCCTTAGTCCTTGGGAGGTTTCAACTAGAGTTATTAATCTAGTATCGTACCGGAGCAAAAATGGTATACTCTTAACTGTGTTCCGTTCCGCTCAAAATACCACTATTTTCCGGGTGTTCTGGCATGTTCCGGCTATTTACCGGATCTCGTCCGGTACATAAAAAAGAGAGATTTTTTATTTCTGAACCAAAAAATGCAGATCTTTTCGGATTACTCAAACGAAAAGCGTAGATTTTAGTTTTTGAGCATCTCCACCCTTACTCTTTTTTCTTACTTAAACTCAAATTTGAGTAAAACCCTTGAAAAATCCACTCCACTCATTTACTCAAACCTATATCAAATTGAGTTTAACTCAAATTTTTACTCTAATCAAGGGAGAATCAAATTTTTACTTCAATTTTGTAAAGGCTATTTTTTCTCCTAAAATTCACAATTATGTCATTAATGAGGCTTTTACTCAAATTTTATGCTTGAATTTGGATTTGCCCATTGGATTGTTTCATACCAAATGAAGCTTTTACTCAAATTTGAGTAAAAATATAAGGGTTGGGGATGCTATGGTTGCAGATTTCACCTTATTCTTTTTTATTTATTAGCATTGTGTCCGTTTAATGACTGGGAAAAATAAACCAATGTGATTTTTTTTAACCGCGCATCGAACAGGCATATATATATATATATATATATATATATATATTCTATTTTTGGAACTGGAAACAGGCATATATAACCAGGCAAATGATAAAGCCACGATCACTTCTTATAATGCCACGAATACTTAAGTGGCTTGACATTTTTATCCTCACCAGCCACATTGGATGCTCAGTCTTTTCTCTTACATTTATTTTTATTTTGCTGTTTGATTCTCTCTCCTCCCCACATCCCCATGGAACAGTAATGTACACATCTTCTTCTCCACTGCCATTGGCAATGCAAGTCGATCTGCACACACTAATTTGTTTTGTTAACTCGTCTCTAGTTGCCTCTTTCTCTCTCTCATTCCAATCGTACCAACATTCCGGCCGGATCGCTGAGGAGGCCACTATAGAGGGCGATAGATCTGTGATTCTTATATATGGATTGTGCTAACTCTTTAACTGCATTTCGTTGGATTGATTAGATGACACGTATAACTGTATTTGTTCTGCAAATCAAGGAACAACGGCACAACGCCATATTACTCAAAACATCAAATAGGAGTCTGCATCATCACAAAATCAGATGGAGGAAAGAAATGGTTTTTATTTTTTTTTCTTTTGTTTGAAGTCTGTAATTGTTATTGGTATTATATATATACTGTGGCCCGTGGGATACAAATGAAGGAATTGAAGATTCCGTGGGCGGTGGGGAAAATTGGGTCCTGAGGATGCGGTGGCGGGGGGAAATTGAAGGAAGTGGGTTGTAAAGTATAGGAAAAACAGACCGGGGAAGAGAGAGAGAGAGAGAGAGAGAGAGAGAAGCTTTGCTGGAGAGAGGGCATATTGGTCAACAAACAGAACTTGTCGTGGCACTATAAAATGGCATTGTCGTCGCACTATAAAATGGCATCGTGGCACTATCAATTGCCTATAACTAATGGCAAAGTTTGATACATCTGAAACGTAACTTGGGCCGCGTAAACCCTGAATTAGTGATGTTCTAGGGTTCTAGCGATTACACGGTCAATTTGAGTTGAGTGCGGGGAGAGAGAGAGAGAGAGAGAGATGGAGAGGTCGAGCTTTGGGGACACGGCGGAAACTCGGAGCAGAGGAGGCGTGATTGAATTTGAAAGGGCAAAGCAGAGATGCAAAGCGGTCATAGATCGAATACAGTCGACGCATTCCGATTCAACGCGTTGCAATCATCGAACCACCCTTCTCAGACTGGCCCACTCTGAGCTCTCTTTTGTTTCTCGTTTTCCCCATCTCCATCCCATTCCCAATTCTCTCAGGTCGGTTTCACAACATATATCTGTCTGTCTATCATGTTGTTTTTATTTATTTCTCAAATTTTGTTTTGTTTTGTTCTTTTCTTACTGGCACTATTCCCTGGCATGACAGTTCCAACATTGGTCACCTTGAGGCAGTTGTACACATTCTCCAGCAGCCATTTGTGAAGGGGGTTTCCCGTGTTTGTAAGCCCGTTTCTCTTTCATTTCTTCAAGATGGGGGCCAGAATACAAAAAAATCAGTACATGTTGATATAATCTGTACCCTTAATGGAAACCCAGTTTGGGTCCTTGTGTCTGCTAGAAACCCCAAGTTTGTTTCATGGAATGGGGGGTCTTGTGGAAATCAAAATAACAGTAAGGGCCTAAGAACACGAATTCAACAAGTAGTTGAAGCAGCTGCCCATTCCGTCCCATCAACAAGACCTTATTCAATCATCCTTTTCTTCTCAAATGGACTTGACCAAAGTATCCGAGTCAACCTTGACCGCGAATTTGGAGCCTCCGAGTTTGGAATTGAATTTCCCGTTTCTGATTTTGAGTTTTTGGAGGAATTAGAGGACGAGTGGATATATATTCACAAGAGATCATTCGGACTAAGTGCGTGTATCCTTGAAATTAAGGTTGATCAGTCAAGGAATTATTCTGTTCCGACGATAGAATGTGGGTTCAAGGATCCGCTCCTGGGTGCTGTAAGCACAAGAGAAGGAGACCTCCAAGAAGAGTGCATTGGTTTGAATTTAGGTGGTTCATTTTGTTCCCTCATTTCAAGGATGAAACCACCCCTTTTAAACTTAAAAGATGCAGAATTGGCTCGAGAAAAGGGCTTTTCCGGTGAAGGTGATATGATAAACTTTGATACCACTGCTTTGATTGCTCTTGTATCGGGAATTAGTAATGGTGGTACAGAGAAAATTCTATCCACATCTGAGAGAGAACTGAGGCTAAGATTTAAGAGCAACTATGAGTTTGTGATTACCCAGGTATATCTTTTGGTATTCATATATGTACACTGCACCATCTGCTTGTGTTTGAAAGCATAATCACAGGCAACCTCCCATGTTTATCGTAGGTATAAAGTATAACCTATATTTTCAGTCGATTGTGTGTGATTTTTTATGCATCTCAAATTTCTAGAGTCCTATATTTAACAGTCCTGTATGCAAGTGTCTCAGTTTATATGGCTACGTTCTCCGATAATTTTCACTTGATCTTTCCTCCTTCCCTTTTTGACATTGGAGAAGCACGAGTGAAATTTCAGGTGAAGTTTACCAAAAAAATACAAGGGTTTAAGTGAAGTTTGCCCACACACAACAAAAATAAAATTACTTAGCATAGAGGGTGAGTGCGACGTCATCCTCGTGAAAAAGAAAGAACGAAGAGAAAGTAGAGTCATAATCCAAGTGCAAATATTAACTTCCTTGTCCTTCATGCTGTTGTGCATGCATTCTCTCTCTTGCTTTTTCGGAATCATATTACACAGTAGTTTACCATGAAATCCGTGATTTGTTTTCTTTCTGCATTCTAATGTGATAACTATGGTGGCCGTGCCCAGGAGTGATAAATATTTAATTTGAGGTCTTTCCAGGTGTTGTCTGAAATTCAGAACCCAATCCATGTGGAACTCCATGCTGTGTTATCTGGAAAAAGAGGCATGATCTGCGAATGTGTTTGTTCGGAGTTTAAGGAGTTAGTGTCAATGTGTGGAGGGGAAAATGAGAAGTCAAGGGCCGGCCACTTACTAAAATGTATCATGTGAGTTTTTACTATATGCACATACATACAATCATATAGGTATATATAGTTAGCCGTGTTATTTTTTGTTGTACCAACTAGGTTTTGTTTGCGTGGTTTAGTTCAATTTTTTTTTTTTTTTTTTTTGTGACTACAAATGTTAGAATGCATGAAACAACATGAGAATATTAAATTTTTAAAACCAATTTATGGCTATGGAATTCAGTTGACTTTTGCTTTCATCACAATCAGCTACTCCCTCCATCCCAAAATGATAGTCCGTTTCAGGAGTGCGTGCCATTTTCAACGGCTTGTATCTTTTAATTTATAATGGTTTTTATGATTTTGAAAATTTTGTATAATAGAATTAATTAAAATCTATCAAACAAGATCCATAATGCATATTGTTTGAGGTTGTGTCCATAGATGATGTTTGTTTTCAATGAAGGTTAGGAATGAAGACAATAGATAGCATTGTTTAATGTTTGTTATCATGATCCAATTAAAAAGGTAAATTCACCGTATTACTATTTTTTATTTGATTTTTACCATGATAATTAGGAGATGTTGTGAACATATTTTTCACCATGATTCAAGTTGTTAAATCAACAAATATTACCATGTTTATTGTTCCACCGGAAAATCTGCCCCTGCATAGAGCATTCGGCTTATTCCCAATTAACTTATGAATTGGTCTAAAAAAAATTACAGCTGGCGTCGACAAGCTTTGCGATATGGACGGACATGAAGAAGAACGCAGGCAACGCAAATGAAAGATCTATCCCTGTATAGAGCATTCGGTTTAGTCCCTAATAAAGATATGAATTGGTCCCAATAAGATTTTTGGGGCCAATTCATAAGTTAATTGGTACTAAGCCGAATGCTCTACATAGGGATATATTAGCATCTTGTGTAGTCCCAAATAAACTTATGAATTGGTCCCAAAAATATCTATCCCTGTAGGGATAAGATTCTTAGGGCCAGTTCATGAGTTAAATGGGACTAAGCCAAATGCTCTATATGGGGACACATTTTTTAGACCAATTCATAAGTTTATTTGGGAGTAAACTGAATGTTCTATAGAGAGGGATAGATTTTTGGGACCAGTAAATTTGGTAGTAAATCGAATGCTATATGCAGGGACATGTTTTTCTGGCCAAACAATAAACATGGTAACATTTGTTGATTTAGCAACTTGAATCGTGATGGAAAATATGCCCACAACATCTGCCAATTACCATGGTAAAAATTAAATAAAGAACAGTAAATATGGTAAATTTAGCTGTCCTTTTTAATTAGACCATGGTAAAATATATGTCTTCAACATTTTCCAATGATGAGGTAAAAATATTAAACTCGACAGATAGGTCGAAGGTGTCATGATAAATTTACCATGAACACTGGTATGACCTTACTTTTAACCATAATAAGATGGTTTGATAAATTTACCATAATTCCTGAGTTATCAATAATTAGTTTTGAAGCGGTATTATTTTTCACTAATTTAGGAAACATTAATTAGTTACCACTAATTTAGGGTACACTTTGGATTCCCCCACTATTTCAAAATACCCATAATTATCGGTAATTAGTTTCCACTAATTTAGTAAAGAGTATTAGTTTGTATATTTATATATAAATATGTACGTATATCATAGTGAAAGGGTAAAAAAGGGTAAATCACCTTAAAAGAGGATGAAAACAAAACCCCGAAAAGTGGGCGGGATGAAAACTCACATGGTGTCCAAAAAAGGAGGATTATTTAATGACCTCTTTTTTTTTTAATTTTAGATTGCTTACGGTCAAAATGCTTTTAAATAGTCAAATCAAATTAGCAAGTAATGTAAATTTACCTATTTTTAATGTAATTTATATCACTTAATAATGTGTTCCTACTAATCCCACGTTATGTACACTCTATCTACTTAAACCGAATTCCTATTATAGCCAATTGTTTTTTTTGAACGGCAAAAGATATTATACAGGGTAAAAGATATTATAGCCAATTGTATATACAGGGTACATGTTATTGATATATACACATGCTTTGTCTGTGTATTTGTGTCAAAGATAGATGGTCTGATGGTTGTATGTGTCTCTGTGGTGTTGGTAATCCGTCTTTTTTGAAATGAAAGAGGCCATTGAGATCAGTGGCAGTTGTTGCAGTGAAATTGAAGGAAATCTAGGTTACATTTATATCAGAAGGGGTAGTTCATGTCACAGCTATGCCAACAACCAGAGGGGTCACCATGGTGACTGGTTTTATTATTGCAACTTACAAAAAGAGTTGGGGTTTTCAGGTTAAGGAAGATGAAGATAAGGGTGGGGGTGTACTCTTACATCAAGGTTTGTCTTTGACTGCTTTTTCCTTTCCTTGCTTGCAAAATACGCCCTGTCCAAAGCAAATTCTGCTCAGAGGAAAAAAAAATCTGCTAACTTCGATGGAAAATTAACGGTGCACTTCAGCCCTCAAACTATAGGAGGTTGTGTGGTTATTTCCAAATGATTCGGGGGGATCCCCACCTGAGCCAAAACCACAAGGGAGTACTGAGAAGTTTCCCATCATTGAATTTTTACCTTTCCCAGCTGTGCTTTTCTTGAAGCAGATATCATCTGTTTGGTGATCCCTCTTCTCCCCTTCTATTGGGTATCAATAGAAATCTCTCTGCTATGTCAGAAGCAACCTTTAGTCAATATATTCTATGATCAAGTAGAGATGGAACTATGTTACAAGTTGCAAACACTTGCTTGAATCTTTGCTGTTATGGTTATGATAGCTGAATTCTTCAAACATTTGTTGTGGCCTCATGGAATATTTTGGTGGTTAGTTTATACTTTATATCTATCCTTTTTAACCTATGTGTCGATTAGTTAGGCTCATTTTTTACTCTTATTGATGCAAAAGTTCTAAAAACTGATCCATTTGTCATGGTTCTTCTGAGCAATTGCATGAAGATCCATAACGTGACTGTAATGAGTTACGTGTTACACCTATGTTACACGGATCCTTCATTTTGGCTAAAGTACCCGTGTCCCGTGTCCGACACGCGTATCCATTTTGGACACTCGGATCCTCTAATTGTATGATATTTACAGAAAAATAATACCAAATTAGCTAGAAAAGCGATATTTCTAGACTTTCACATGGACATGAAATAGAAAAAATACATTTTTCTTAGCTCTTCTTGTTTAAATACATTACGAAATATAATTTACAATACATAACCTGCTCTAGTCATGCCATATATACTACAAACAGGTGTTCAGGACGCTTCCCCGTACCCGTACCCGTACCCCACAGTTGGACACATATCCCAGTATCCTAAGATTTAAGTATAGGAAGGTCCGACGCTTGGATATGCACCCGCACCCGATACTCGTACCCGAGTCCATGTAACATAGTGTTACACTGACTTGTGCAATCAATTTATGTCCAACAATTCATGCTACTCTACTAATAAACCCAACACGATGCTCTCTCACTCTGGGGAAAGCCTTGCAAAGCACTTCCCTTACTTGGAACTACATATCAATTGTATATGGTATGGGAGTAAGCTTTGATCTCCCTTTTCGTTTCTTGCTTGTCTTTTCGTTTTCCACGCACTAATCTAATAGTCCCAAATTTACAGCAGTAAAATTCTATGGTGTTATGTATGGGGCAAACTAGACAACATGAGTTGACTCGTTGTTTTGTCGCTGTTTATAGGTTGCATTACTGATTCAATCTCAATAATTTATAGTCTTGATGCGTAATTGACCATTATCCCCATCAATGAGACCGTACTTGAAAATCTTTATTTATGTTTGGTGCAGGGTTGTGCCTGACAGTCCATCAGCACGCATGATGAGCCTCCCAAACACCAGAAAGCTGGCCTTCAAAAACAAGGTTTGTTTTGGCACGGGAGATCATTGGCGAGCTCCAACCTTAACTGCAAACATGGCTTTTGTTAGAGCTATTTCACAAACTGGAATGTCTCTGTTCACGATCGAGCATAGGCCGCGTGCTTTAACTGGTGATTAGGGCTTTAAATGATGGGTGCAACCGTGCAAGGGAGTTTTCTTGTTTTCATGGGAGATCACCATTAATACAGGCTAGTTGGATGGTCATAATCTTTTTCTGGTACCCATGACAAGAACCATTCGGCCATGCTACATTGCTACTTACTAAAGTTGATAGGAGAATGACCATAGCTTTCTTACTCGGAATATATGAACTATCCATTCAAGACTATGTAGGTATAAACATAGAGAGGGGGCTTGTTGCAATGTGAGCATGAATGAATGGTCGTTCTCTTCGAGACACAAAATGGGGAAATAGATTTTTACAGAGCCAATGGATTGCAAGTGGGATTTTAATAACTTCTGGGCGGATGAAGTGCATAAAAGTCTACATGCAAAGAAATTCTGGAAATCCTAGCAACCTACAATCTCATCACTGGCTTTTTGATTGACCAAGACATATGAGCAGAAGTAATTGTGGCATGGGCTGATGTCTCTCTCTTTCGGCGCGAACATTCTTAGATGCAGCATCATCACGGCCCAATTTTTTATCCTCCTCTTTTCAAGATAAAGCATCTGAGCCTCGTATTCTTTTCTACTTTTTGAAAGAGCTCTCATAGAGAACCCATTAGCTTGGAAAGTCATTTTGCAGCATAAGAGTGGTCACTCTATGTTCCAACAAGAATTTAAGGACTTGATGATCAATCCTAATTTTATTCAAGTGTCCTCCTAGTTCCTAGGAGGTAGTGCCTCTGTTACACTAAGTGTGATTTTGATGATGTGTTAATGATTATGTTTTAATGTATTCTTTTTCTAAATTATCATTGACACAAAATATGTATAATACATTCGATGCGCTATATTAATTTGGTTTCACATTTTGTAACGTACATATTGATTGATTATATATTCGTGATAAAAGATTCAATTTGTGGGTTTTGAAAGTTGAGGCATACGGACGTTACAAACCTCTATAGCTCAACGGACAGTTTATACATATAATAAACGGTTTGCTTGTACGGAATCATTTTCAATGTGATTGAGGTATGTATGCTATACAATTTCTGTGGACCACGTAGCCCATGGAAAATGATACGGTATTTTTTAAATTGCCAAATCTTCAGCCTAAGTCCTATGTGTCAAGCAATTATATTTCCTATTTTACATTTCTTATTCTCACAGCAAGCATGAATATCCCGTTGATCTGATTCTCTTATTGCTCAGTGATCATTGACTTTTAATTTTTCCATGTAAAGCTTTTGAACGTTGCAAGAAACAATTCCGGCAGATTTTTGCACCTTTCCATGTAAAGCTTTTGAACGTTGCAAGAAACAATTCCGGCAGATTTTTGCACCTAACGTTCATATCCCATTTATGGGAGAACTTGCCTTGGCTGAAAGAAGATTTGAATACATTGGGATTATTCAAATGGTCAGAATTCTTAAGGCTATAAAAGAATAAAAGAAGAGGACTTCTGCTTAGCAAAAAAAAAAAAAAAGAAGAGGACTTCTGATGATGAAGACCAATAAGCTACGCCAGAGCAACGTCACATATACACAGCTCAATTTTCGTACTCTCCCACAAATCATTTTCATACTATTATTTTGAGACCCTGGAGAGCAAAATTTGTATATCTTCTCTTTGAGAGAGATTTTCCACCCTACAAATTCTTATCATTGTTGTATTGAGAGTTAGCAAAAATTCTTAATGAGCTACTACAGAACTGTGTTTTGTTCTGTGAGTGTTTTTAGAGTTTGGGAGATAAACTCTAACGGTCCGGCTAACTTCTCGGGAAAGTTAGCGTTGCGGTTGTAAGGTTTAATCGGCACCAGAAGCTGGTTATTTGATTAGTAAAACAACGACTCCTTAGGCCAATGGACTAGATTGAGCAGTGGACAAAGCTCAGACCAAACCATTATATATCTCTGCGTAATTTCTATCCCTTATCTCCTTTATTTTTGTTTTGCAGATAATTTATTCATTTGTTTTGCTATTTATTTTGGGAATTAATATTGGCACTCCACTTTTCTCTATTGTCACTCCCTTTTTTGTCTTTATTAGGGAAAAATTACCCTTACACTTCATGAATAGAGACAAAAAAAGGAGTGTCAATAAAGAAAAGTGGAGTACCAATAACAATTCCCTTTATTTTTCTCACTTAATTAGTACGTAATTTTTTATTTGGGCATAATTGTTAGCAACCCTATTCACCCCCTCTAGGTTGCCTTTTGGGTAACAGCCTCCATTTGGTCACACAGCTGCACCACAGCCAATAACCCTTACACCATATATAGGTGGATAAACTTAAGGATTTCGCATTTTCGGAGGCCTTGCACGAGTACTGCCCATATCCCCTGATTCCCCTTTCCAGAAGCATCACACTCCAGCACAAAGGCCTTGGTGTGGTTAAATAGTTCAAGAACAGGGGTTGTTGACATCACTAACTTCAATTGGTGAAAAGTCATTTCTGCCCCCTCCTGAGTTATTAGCAGTTTCGGCGAGGTTAGAATTTGCTTCTTTTTTTCTTTTTTTTTTACTGGATTGCTGAGTTTTTATTTTATTTTATTCTTATACAACCTGATAAATTTTATGTACTAATTTTCTTACCAAAGTTTCACTATTGTGTACTGTTAACCCCATATACACCATTTAAATGTTGTCCATCAGCTTTGTCAGTTTTATTGGTGACCCACTTATCTAGTGGGTATGGCAGTTGAACAGGTCCTTGTTCTTTATCTTCCCTTCTTCTTCCTCAAGTTAAGTTCGTCGAAACAAAAATATTTTCTGTTCATTTGATAAAGCCCGTTCTGATAGTCTATTGAACTTGGAAATTGACCGAGAGAGATCGAAAGAAAGTTGACAAAGCAGACCCAAGAAGAGAACATGAAGCCTTTTATTACACAACCGATAATAGAAAAATAGAATCTAAAGAAGAAAATTATACAATACAATAACAAATAGGGGTAATAATGTGGAAACAAATGAAGAGGGGAAAGAGTCACCCTTCTGAGTAGTCTCAATTTCAAAGTCAGTCCTCATCAATAACTGAATCTTATAGCTTGAGCCTAAATTTGCAAGTGCTGGCTTTAATGCTGACCAAATTGTTAGCAGATAGGCTGTCAACAATGAGCAGGCAAGTGCCCAATATCCTCACCTTCATCAACTTTAACTTTCCAAGTTTGATGCTCACTGGGACGTTCACCTTTAGATCCAAAGGGATTCTTCCAGTCTGTTGTTGCTCCTGCAACGCGCTCATCAGAGCGTTCGCATATTGGTTGTGACCCGTCAAAACTACGTCCAACACTGTGGTATTTTGGTGACCCTGGTAGAATTTTGGGATCGATCCTTGACATAGCTTAGTACTGGTGTACCACACGCTCAGTCGACTCCCTTTCTCGTAATAGATTCCAATTTTCTTGTTCGGGTTTGATGCAGTGAGTTTGACGTCAAATCTGGCATAGAGGCTCATGTCGAAGTTGAGTGTCAAGTCGGATATTTTCAGGCTGTTGACCGAGTACTGGGGGAGTTTTGGTTTGAAGACAAGGTAAATGGTGATGCCGGTGATTGCTAAGGAGATCAGGAGGAGGATAAGAAGGCTAATTGTCCAGCACATGCATTTGCAAAAGCATGAGCTACTTCTCTTTGGTGGATTTGATGGGAGTGGGAACATTGGAATGTTGGTAGTGCTTCTGATTACTGGAGGATGCGAATGCCGTTGCCCTGAATAACCTTTTCCCGTTTCTGAATTTGATGACGATAAACCATGAGCCATTAAAGGACGTGTTGGCCGAGCTTCCACGTCCGCCACCATTGGATGAATTTTCTGACTATCTGCCATAGTTTTGATCTTATTTTATCTCAGCTTGTAAGTTGTGTCCTCTCTCTCTCTCTCTCTCTCTCTCTCTCTCTCTCTCTCTCTCTCTCTCTCTCTCTCTCTCTCTCTCTCTCTCTCTCAAGTTGATTAATGTAAATCCATTGAAGAAAAAAACACCATTAATATAGATACGAGTGATAGCCTCCTTATTTTGTTCAAGTACGCGTGTATTAGTGTAAAGAAAATCTGCTGATTTGTCAGTTGGAGAGGAGAGAAGGAGTTTGGTTGGAAAATTCTTACCAAGCTTACCCAATAACAAATTATAGGTCAGCTACTAGAACTGTACAAAGTCAGAGAGGATTGACTCATTTCACACAATGGAGTGTGGATGATCTTTCTGTACTCGTCCTGCATTTGGACATTTTTTCCTTACATTTAGGAATCTTATGTCAGGAACATTGATTTTAAGAGTTATTGGTGCTATATAACCAAGTCAAAAGTGTTGCAATAAGTAGCTAACTTTTCTTGTTTTTAACGTTGTTATAATTACAAAAAGTAGTCATACCAGATAGTGCCATGTTTTCACCTGGAAATGAATCTTAATCGGGCAAGTGGAAGGTATTTATCTACATATATGTCTATTACTTCCAATAAAAGACTCGTCTTCCGATATAACAAATAGGCGTGGCGATCTCAATCCAAACTTATGTATCTGCCCATGTTCGTCCATCCATTTACAACCCCTCCATATACGTTATTGATTGTAATTAGGTTACATCACACCATCCCATTTATAAAAATGAATCCACACAGGTCTTAGTTGGGTTCCTAATGGTTGCGTGATTTTGGCGAACAGGGAGAAGTTCACATAGATTAGGGCAATTCTGTTTTCTCACATGGATTTACATCAATCAACTTGAGAGAGAGAACTAATGGTTTGTAACCTAGCGGTTATCTCCTAATACTCCCACAAGGGAGACGACTAGGGTTCGAACCTCGGCAGAGGTGTTTGGGGTTTAAGGCTATGGATAGCCTCTAGACTCCCCTCACGGCTAACTCACTAACTCCCCCGCTAACCCCCACTAATGTATATCGAATGACCAAAAAAAAAACTTGAGAGAGAGAGAGAGAGAGAACTTTATGAGGTGCTACTACAACTCTAGATACACTTGCTTTTATCCAGAAGGCTAATGAGTAATGAAGATAATATTCAGAAACAAACACCAAACCCAGTACCATCTTCAAGAAAGCATGTAGACAATGAGCCACCATACATGACCCATCAAAGAAGAATTCACGAAGCAGAGGTCCAACAACAGAGTTGTATCCAGATCGAGGATTCATGCAAGAATTTACCAAGGGAAACAAAATCACGAGAAACAGAGAAATAAATTTAGCTCCTTCATATTGTTTGTCTTTTAACTTTATCATGACATTTTTCCTTTCACTCCATAAACCCTCGATCCAAATGCAATCTCGATGTCCCAGAAATTAGTGCAAAACATTATGACTTGACGGCTCTCACAGGATCTTCACTTTCTCTGATTCTTCTTCACTAAAACATAGACCACAACTCGTGGGCTGCAATAATCCGGATGCCATTGTGTCTGGTCCACACGCCCAATGGTGAAGTCCTTCGACGCAGATTCTAAGAAGTATTGCAATATAGCATCTGCTAATGAGACAAGAATGAGATATTTACACTTAACACCCAAAAAGTACCAGATATGTATGTCTCCATGAACAAAGTATATAACACTCTTACATTGTGAAAGAATATATTTACCATTTCGAAGTTCTCCAGCTAAGATAATTGTTGTTTGGATACCACAGAGTTGTAGAAGTGTGGCCAACAAATCCATCACTGCTCCCTCGCTATAAATGACATCTGACCCAAACACTTAATTTTCTCCTCAAAAAGAAGAAGACATGCTATAAGGTTCCATACAAAATTCAGAAACCTACAAATATACTGTACAAGATTGGGAAAGAAAACTGCTAAAATTCAGACTAAATTCCAAAAGATCCAAAAATCTCACAGATAATTACTAGGAAGGAGATCCAAACAACACCATGTTCACATTTTGATGACCAAATAGAGGGTATGAATTCGTTATTTTTCTATTGGAAAAGAAAAATCTCAGTAATTGTAAGAAAACTCAAAACATGAAATAGGCACCATGTGAAAAGAAATGCATGAGAGAGCTTTAGATATATAACTTTAACTTCCCTAATGGTGACACTCGCAAAATTTCAACTTATACCCTTGCAGAAAGAAATGCACTAATTTCGTAGGTCATGGCACAATGCAGAAAGTCCTTGTTCAGAGCCCAGTGACAAAAAGAAACAAATGAGTTTAGAAGAACAAAGAACCCCAATTGCTGCATTACCAAAAAAAATAAAAGGAACCCCAATTGCTTGCACACATGGCTCAACCTTATTTTGCCAAAAACACAGCTTGAAGTATTAAATCCAGCTTTAATTATTCCTATGTTCACCACATTAAGATATGAGTCAACTAAACAAGAACTCAATGGCAGTAGAGCTACATGTAAAAAAATTCTGTTTTAGGATGTGATAGGCCTGGCTGCTGTAGTATTAGATTGGATGTTGAAAAACCAAACTGTGCTGAGTAGGCAGTCCTTAAAGTATTTCAACTGAATGGAGGCATACGTGTGGAGACTCAAATCTAGGCCATTTTTATTATTTCCCTCAAAGCTCCCTCGTAATACATGTATCCCAGTAGCACTATTTCTTGCGGAATAGATATTGTGTCCGAATTCCTAGATTAGCTTTTCCTGCATTACGTGGTTGTTCAAAATGCTCAAATAGTTTATCACCGAAGCAGAAATATAAACAAATAAAACAAAAAGAAGAAACATAAAAAGGATATTACAGCTAGAGAATATTATTTCTTTATGATTTCAGAGGCAAGTGAAAATGAAATATCACCATATGACCAACCAAAGCAAGCTAGGAAAGATGAAAGACCCTTGTTCATGGGATGACTCTTATTCGTACACGTACAAGGGTGGGTTCATGTAATATTTTCGTACCATAATCCGGTGAAGGGTCAATCAACTCTGGATCAGGCTCCTCACCCCAAATGAGTTCACTCACTGCTGCAGATCCACGAACATCTCCATACAGATTAGTTTCAATGTTCTTTTTCAATAGCCTTAATCTATCAGGCAAATCAGTTAGAGTAACTTCAGCACCCAAAAGCGCAGCAATGCAGCTGGAAACACAACAAAGAAAGAATAATTTTCAACGACTCTCAGAGACAGTTTCTAGTGAGCAAGAAATATCCAAGAGGAAATGTAACTACTCATATTAAGCACTTGTAGTACGCACGCAGTTATAACTACATGTCATAGCTATGGGCTAGCAACACAATATCTCAACAATCCTGATAAAGTGCAAGTCCTGTTATACTGGGAGATTCACCACCAACTGCAAGATATAGTGATTGTGGTTGACCACCAACTGCAACAAATATCAAAGTTGACAACCATGGAGCATGTCAAGTGAGAAGGAAACAGGTTTAATTACCCCACTAAGCCACAGCCAGATCCCAATTCAACAACCTTCTTTCCTCGAAGAACTACCATCCCAGATTCCACAGCATGCTCTAAGAACTTCCCCAGCACAACTCCACTATCCCAAAGCACTGCTCCAGTCACTCCAGGAGTTCCCTAAAGAAACAAAATGGATCACAAATTGGAACGTAAAGAAGCAACAGAATAGATGGTCGAGATAGTAACTGCTTTATGACATTATGAGGAGGCTGTGAGCAAAATCAACTACTTCCTGTTTTAGAGCGTTCTGATAACTTAAGAAGCAAGAATCAGAGACACGACATGATACAGTACGGACACGGCATCCCTACAGAAACTAGTACACCAACACAAATTAAGTAACATATATACAGATCAACATCTTACCAAATGACAGCTTTACACCTCTACTAATCTTTCACTTATTTCTATTATATTTCAGGGATGAATATTATTACTGAATAATGAAATGTATAATTATACAACCCTAATGCTAGGTTTAAATAGAGAAAAATAACCCTAGAGAATCTACGCCTTAAATACAAAGATACAGCGAGATAATAAGATTATGATATGAAAAGATACATAAACGCTATATAGAAGATAAGCTTCACAATTTCAGCATCCATTGTGAAAAAAATAGAAACAACATTCAATTTACTTAAAGCAGAAGTCTTAAACTCAGCTTTGGTCCACGACTGAAAAAACATGCAACACAGTCAGCAGCCTCAAATAAGTGGCCCAGGCCCACAGAAGATGAAAAACAAAAAACCTAATTCCTTTTACCCAAGGCAACGGGATACATAATTTACAGAAGCCCTAAAATCATTTAGCAGCAGCAATTTTTGAAACATGCCGCCATAAAAGAAAGGAGAAGCACAGGGATCACTGCTTGGAGATGATAACCACCCACCATTGCGTGGAAATGATGGATAAATTAGCCGACTCAAAGTATATGTATATATGTGTGAGGTGTGCGTACACAAACACGTGTATATTTATGCTGTATAATGTGTCAAATAAATCACAGGCATAGTAACTTGTTGGAGCCTAAAAATATGGCCCAAAATGCTTAAACCCAAGTTGCTAATAGTAGCTTCATGATATCCAAAGATCAACCACGTAGACTTCCGACGAGGGACGAAGAGTTACAAACTCCC
Source organism: Gaultheria prostrata (assembly GCA_036023075.1). Lineage (NCBI taxonomy): Eukaryota > Viridiplantae > Streptophyta > Magnoliopsida > Ericales > Ericaceae > Gaultheria > Gaultheria prostrata. The sequence continues at coordinate 19,106 of JAXBDA010005583.1, forward strand.
AACTGTCATGAGCCTCGTGCCCTTGAGAGGCCTTGAACACTATTGTCATGTGCACTGACCACACCTGGTTCCATGCCCACACAGTCGTGACACGGGTTACTCTGATACCACTTGTAATGCCATGTGTAAACAACTGACTTATACCTTATTCGAGCCTAACTACACAGCTAAAAATGCTTAAGGTCCAATCACTAGTAGCCGCTTACATGGTTCACTATATAATCAAATACAACACATGTAGACTTCCGACATGCTTGGAGTGTTACACTCTCTCTCCTCTTCTTGGTCTTCGTGTCCAAAAAGTGTCTTCGGTGTGTAATGTCCGTGTCTCTAGGAAAAGATAAACGTGTAATTTTGGGATACCAATACACAAGCCTGGAAAAGGCGTTTGTGCTTAGCTGATAACAATCAAACCCTATTCCCTATTGGGTTCTTAATCATGAGCAAATGCATGCAACTAGCACGAAGTTAAATGGCACAAAAAGGACAAAAGCTATTGCTCTGCAACTGTGTAGCAAGGATACAGACATGGACATGGTGAGCGACATGGACACGGATACGGGGGACAACAATTCTCAAAAAAGGGGGGCACAGCAATTTTGCTGTATAATATTTTTTGTTATGAAAACCTACATTGAAACCGATAAATACTTGGGTTATAACTCCTATCGAAGTCATTATCGACCGATGGTGTATTCCTACACATAAGTTATATATTACACGTTTGCCCAACACTTTTGAAGCTTTATATTTTACTTCGGAGAAGCTATTATTTATCAAAAACACCTTGTCGTGTCCCCATGTGTATCCCCAGCGTATCCCTTCCATGCCCCCGGCGGCCCCAGGCATAAAAAATATTATAATATAACAGACACACCCATAGTTACATAATCTGTGATTCTTGGGAGCCGCACCCAAGTTGACGGATTGGGTGCAAAATCTAGCTTCCTTTGCAACCTCTAGATTTGAGCACGCGGATGCCCAAGCAAACTGTATTTTGTTGTTGTTTTCTTGCCTTATTGGCAGCCCATTGATCAGCTTGATGTTTTTTCGATACACAATATCTAAAAATGTTAACAGCTACATATTTGGTGGTGAATAACTAGGTATTCGTCAGTATGAGAATGTGCTAAATGTATAATGAAAAATTCGACATTATTAATCTCGATGAACGGCAATTAGCATGATCCAAATACAAAAATGACCAATAAAATGACTAGTATAGATCTAACAATTGTGTAAGAAATTCATTTTTTGAACTCTAACCCCTATGTTCTACACTTACTTCCGTTGGTTGTGCACAATTCCTGGCTTCATCCCTGCACTCACCCACAACCACCACCCACCACTTACTACCATAGACAAGCACCAACATTTGGAGGGTTGCAATGAAACACAATAAACCATTTTTCATAGAAAACATTCACAGTTTTTTTCCCCTGGGGTACGGGAGACCTCTATTTCAGTTGTATAGGAAAACATTTACCGCGGAAACAAACGAGCATAAATACCAGAACGAGTAACAATTAAGATGAGAAAAGTAAGAGGAAAAAGAAGAAGAATAGAAGTATAGGAATAGAAGTAGCGTTAGTTACCAAGGAAGAAGGGGATTGGAGAATGGAAAGAGAGCGGCCGCAAGCATCGAGAGGGAGGTGGAGAGAAGACTGAGAGACGAAGGCATTTGGTTTAGAGAGGGTTGGCTGTTGAATACCCCACAACAACATCATCTCCTCAGCAGCAGCAGCAGCAGCGCCTTCCTCCTCCTCATCCTCCATTGAAGAATCATCAATAGTAGTTGATACAATTCTCACCATCCCTCCGTATGATCCAATCTTCACCATCTTCTCCTCTTCCTCTCCAACTCCTGCCATGACTACGATTAATCTGCCTTGTTCTTTAGGGGAGGTATTTTACCACCAGTCTGGGTCCTTCCAATCGTCCGCTCCCTACTCCGCCATCTCCTACTCTGCTCTTCTCGTGCTCTGTGTCTACCTATCAGGGCCGGCCCAGGTGAGCCCAACAGTATCTAATTAGCATTAAGGTAAGGGCAATTCACCGGCCGCTCCAATTTTGGAGTTGATTTCCGAATTTTTCGCCAAAGTACTATCTTTTCTCAAACAAATTGGCGATGTACTCTTGTTTTGAAATTATTTGTTAAACTACTTCTTAATGCGATACCCCATTGCGTTTTATTTCATTAACACAATCCTCAATCGCGTTTTATTGCAGGTGGTCCACTTGTCATCAACGTCAGCGATTGATTATTGTTTTTTTTTATTTCATTAACGCAATTCACGATTGCGTTATTAATTATTATTATTTTTTTCCTTTTCTTTCCTTCTTCCATCCTTTTTTTCATTGTTATAATACAGACAGATTTTTTTGTTTATTTTTACATTTTAACAATATTACACTCAAATGGTTGTTGACGTTTCCAATTCACCAAATGTTAAGAAAATAACTGGGCAATATTTTATCGGCCATTTCCTTTTCGAAATACATACACTATAAGGCGGGTATGGCGTCTCGCAAGTGCCCCGTGCTGAACTGGCATAGCTTGTACTTGGGTGTATGAGACTGAGGCACGTAATAATTGTTAAGGCTGATATTAATTTTACCAACGAAACATGTACATACTTGGGTGTACAAGACTGAAAGAAATGAATCCAACAGTAAATGAAGTAAATTTAGTGTGACAGGCGACAAGCCAATAAAAAAACTTGCACACATAAATGTGTATAGCAGATTTTGGGACGATGGAATTTGTACGGTTATTGGGTTTGGCCATAGAGCTGAATTTTAGAGCGGAATAAGGGAGAAATATAGAGTACACTGTAGTTTGTAGTATGAGTATTTATAGGAGGAGGAGGAGGGGATTGGTAAACGCAACCAATATTCGCGTTAGGTTAAAGCCAAAATCGTGGGCTTTTTTTTTCTCTGCCATGTTGCAGCATGCCGAGTACGGGTATGTGGATTTATTACAAAACGCAATGCCCAATCGCGTTTTGTTGCCGACACCTCCACAGGCTAGGCCTGCTGCAGACTGGGTTTAACTGGGTTTATTTTGGCCTTTTATTAAAACGCAATGCACCATTGCGTTATTGGGGCATTTTTTCTGTCACATCCGCCCACTGGGCCTGCTGCAGACTGGGCCAATAATGCTTTGACTGCCTTTACCCCACCGCAATTCGTAATCGCGTTTTGTATGTAACGCAATCCTAGGTTGCGTTTTATAGTTAGTTAAGGTTTTCTTTCCATATACTGCTCATTTAAAATAAAATAAAATGTTACCCCCCTATATAAATATAAGGCAAATGCATGAATAAGACACCGAATTTTTAAAAGTCCAAACAACGAAATGAGTAAATTGGAAGGCAAAGGTGTGGCCGAAAGTAGTTCAAAAGCATTACGAGGTCGTCTGCATAGGATTCCGGGCCCAGCTGGTGATCTTGAAGATGTTTTGGCACGAAGAGCTGCAGGGGAGGGTAAGGAGACAATGAACACACAACAATTCATTGAACGAGCCTTTACGGTAGCAAGCGAGGACACTGATTTTGTCCATAATAGTGCATGGTTAATTGCCGTCCGTGAAGGGTATCTACAACGCCCTGGATACACTGATTTGGCAAGTGTCCTCAAAGTGAAAACCTTCAAACGCTTGACACTCGTGAGTTTATGAATACATAATTTTTTTTCCTAATAAAACATGAATTATGAAATAAAATAAATTTAACGTGTGAAACTGTTTTACGTAGGTTGTTGGGTTGATCAAATCATGCGTGCGTGGGGATTTAGGAGATTATGTGGCGGAGTTGAAGGTAAGTAAGTATTATTTTTGGCATCCATCATGTGTGATTAAAATGTAAATAGGTTGCGTTCTAATGGAACAGGATCCGACTGGAGTGTGTAAGGCAGGCATCCACGTGAATGCATGCGATGAAGATCTATTCCCGGGAATACTTAAAGTCGGTACATGCCTTGTACTTAAGGATATTGTTGCATTTCGACCTAATAGTTCGTTCATTTATTTGAATGTCACGGTGCCAAACGTTGAACGTGTAATTAAAAAATCAATCTTAGATTAAGCGGTCGTGGATTAAATTCAACATTGAAGTCACTCCTTTACCCGACCAACCCCAACGGAAAATAAAAAATTTAATAAAAACTGCAGTGAGGAAGAGGGAAAAAAAAAAAAAAAATTAAAACGCAATTTGGCTTTGCGTTTTATGCATGCATGCACAATATAAGTCTTCATTTTGTAAGTCCTCGTCTTTGCATCAGACTACAGAATTAGTTTCGTTTCCACCTTCAAAATTATCACCATTGTTCGGAAATGTACGTTATAGTACATGTCGATGGAAAGATTATCGAAAGTCAACACGGCCCGGAGTACAGGGGTGGTAGGAGAATCCATCTGTCCATTGAAAGAGAGATAACATTCCACACATTCAGAGAGATGATCATCAACAATATATCAGGCATGAAAATTACAATTCACTATCTGTTCCCTACCATAAGCTACCCTAATCCTACGTACAGCTTCACTACAATCGAAGTCGTGGACGATGGAGGTGTGAGATTGCTATTTGATATGGCCGATGCTATCCCGGGTTACGTCCCTCAAATTTTCACGACAACTGTACATTGTCGAACGGACAACGGATATGAAGTTAACACTCAACGTTCATTGATTCGGTCCAAACGAGAAGCGGCTCAACCATTTTCTGAGCCAAGTAGTTACGCAACCGGGTCCCAAACTTCTTTATGGCACAACGCTAAAAGTTCTGCCGCTCATGATGACTACA
>JAXBDA010005584.1:0-23908 GCA_036023075.1 Gaultheria prostrata
CCCCCCTTGCGACCATAGATCAGTAATGATAATGATCCATTGAAAACATTCATATTTATTCCCATCACAATCCAGTGGCTCCTTCTAGATTGGCTTTTCAAAAATTAAGAATTGGTAAAGAGACAAGATAGAAGCAAGTTCTCTGAGCTATAAATTACTCAGGATGGCCATAAAGCACCGAATTCAATTCTCAAAATCATTCTCTGAGTAAATAGAAAATCCAAGGAAAACTTACAAAAAAACTAGGTTATCATTTGATTGAATTATAGCCCATATTACTTAGGAAGTGAGTGGATGTAAAGGAGGTTGAGAATGAAACCAATGATTAGGAGGTTGAGAATGAAACCAATGATTATATGCCATGGCCTAGGAAGCACTGTTACACGGTCTTGGGTAGAACTCAACCCCAAAAGCTAGCTTATGGAGTGACATTACTTTGGTACCCAGGCGATGTGGGATTTCACTCACTTGGCATGCTATGGCCTGTGAACTATGAAGCATGGGCATGCAAAACATACCTCACACTCGTACCGGGTAGAAGGAAGGATATGAATCTGATCAGTTTCTTTTTAACAGATCCATAGAGTTCGCAAAGCAAAATGAAAGCAAGTCCACACCATGATCAATCATGAGCCAAGAAACTAGACTTTGTTATATCAATTTTCTCTTGGTTCAGGTTTGGAGGTGATGCATGTATTCTACTATGGGGATTTCTAGTGCCCTCCAAAAAATCGTTCCACTGTCTTCTTCGAGTGGCATATTGTGGACTACATACATATATCTTATTCTTGCTTAATCCGAAAAACTCTAGCATAACCAATCTAGACACGTCTTTTACTCAAAGCTTTTGACCTGTGAAACTTGGAAATGATAATCGGTCAAATTCACTATTTGTAGTTTTTACAGGCGATGTTTTGTCCTAATTGAATGAGCTTCTTGCAAAACTCATTGAGGCAGGATCTGAACTTATCGTGGCAGTTCCGCCACCCATTTAGCCAGCATGCATCTTTTACAATCAACTACTGAAGGTGGGGTTAAATCCCACGTCTTAGTGGCGCAATCAGTTGAACTATTCTTGATCTTTTTTGACAAATTATGTAAATGGGGGAATCTTTGTGCAGAAATTTTTAATAAAATTATACCCAGTTTTTTCATGGTTTGGATTCCCCAAACCCCTATCTTCATGTCAGGGATTTCGAGGATGTTGTAGGTACTATTGTCAATCAAGCGGCACGACTAAAGTCCGCACGGATGAAACTTTTTCCCAACTCTAAATTCAACCCCTTCCAACTATTGATAAACCAAGTGCCAACTTTTTCGTGTAGATATCTACACTGCTCCACTTGGAACTCATTTGGTGAATTAAAAGTCAAATTTGGAGCCTCTTGCATGCAACCATTCACTCTATATTGGTGCAAAAAGATTACGAATTATCTCGAGAAAAAAAGAAAAAAGAAATGGAAATGAAGAGGTGCTGTCACTGGATTAGGCATGAATATGATAGTTACCTGTGACTCGAGAAATCAAGCATTATTTGGTGAGTTTGTGAGAGGAAAAAAATATTCTTATGGAGAAGGAAAAGAGGCCCAGGAATTGAACCATGTACAAATTGGATAAGGAAACTAAGTTTTTCTGTTGGGTAGCTAGCTCATTGATAGTATAAGCGAGAGATTGTATAACTGTATGTACCTATCAGGGACCTTAATTGTGAGCCAAAATTCGGGGCCGTTGGCTATGCTGCTCCAAGTAAGATTTTTTTTTTTTTTTAAAGGCATAGCCAAAGTTTAGATCAATATCTTTCACAAGCAGCCCTATTAGTTGCTATTCTCAAATACATTTTTGCAGAAGATTTCTTTCAATGAATTCATCACTCAAAAGTATACGATACAGTGATAACAAACACTAATTATATTTGTAGATGACTTCAAAATCCCCCTTTCCCCATATCTACTCTCTTTTTATCCATCCTCATAGGACGCAGTCCTATATATGCCCTTGTCTTTCCAAACCAAGCTGAGCCTTATCTCTCAATCAATTGGGCCTTTTTTTTTTTTTTTTTCATTTTGCTCAAATGGATTAATTACATTGGGTACTTTTGCAAATCCACATAGAGAAGACGATCATTATGAATTATGCAGTCAATACTACCCTGGTGTCTACTGCAATTCTATGTTTGCATAATCCCGAATTAATATTTTCTACTGCCGTACGTACAATGGCATAAAGTATAAATAGAATTTCAATGAATTCTACAGAGTATGGCATGGGCAGTGAACTGACCGCATAATTGGTTTCTGTTTTCCAAATTGGACTTGAATGCTCATCAGATTCTCCACAAGACAGACTAAACATGAGAAATGCCGCTACAGAACTGTTTTCCATCATAGAAACATTTCTTCGATCTGGAATCCACAAAGAACAGAATTACAAGTTATACCCACAATCACAGGTGAAAAATCTGATATGTGCAGCATAGGAACTCACCAAAAAATTGTAATCGAGCAAAGTTCACTAATTTGCAGTTTTTACACGCGCTGTTTTGAATGAGCTTCTTGCTTGCAAAACTCAAATTGAGACGAGGGAATATTGTCATCAACTGAGTTTGGGTTTCTCAAATTGAAACGAGAGAGAGAGAGAGAGAGAGAGAGACAAACCTTGGTAGTGGTGGTCACATAAGGTTGTGGCGGTCGGCAGTGGGAAAGTCGGCGGCGGCGGTGGTCGTGGCTCGTCGTCGTTCTCAAACCTCTCCTCTTCTCTGTGTATCGAGTTGATTGGGGAATTTTTTCATTTATTTTATAACAGAAGGCCCGGACCAAAACGACGTCGTTTTGGGCCGTTGTTTTTGTTTTTCCCACATGACACAGGTTGAACCCGTGTCATGACCAAAAACGATATCGTTTTTACCCACATGACGCAGGTTGTATCTATGTCAGGCCTCCAAACGATGTCGTTTTTCCCAATATGGCGCAGGTTGAACCCATGTCATGTCCAAAAACGACGTCGTTTTAATTCCGAGGACTCTTACATACTACAAAGACGATTTCTATCCCTATTGACCATTATTTAATAATCCGAGACATTCTTCTTGTAAAAATCATTATGACACATATGATGTATGAATATCTCAAAAATAAATTGGTTACTAATACTTAATCTAATTAAATTTGTATTTCTTAAAATGGACTTAGATACATTGGATCACATCCTTTTCCATATCAATAACTCTCAGAGTACTTTACGTACGCTCTCTATCAATCTGAGTGATATATAAATGATCTAAGACATTTATATTGTAGAATTTGAAAAATACAAATCGTGCAAAATTTTCGTATTAATTAAAAATGAATTATTATTTGATCTAAATGAATTTATATTTCTTAAAATAGATTTGGATATACCGAATCAAAACAAAAATTAACCGGTTTCAATATAATCGTCTCCACAGAGAAGGTCGCGAGTCTCATAGACTCGGCCAAGTCCGCCATGGACATACCAGTCGAAGCTCCAACACCTGCGCCAGTTGAAGAAGGTCGAGTTGACTCGGTTCGACTCGGCCTTTCCTCTCCGAGTTCCTCCCTCTCCTCTCAGAGTTCATCATTGAGTGTATGGCCTCTCTCTCAAATCCTATTTACATATACGCGTGCATGTATGCTTGTATATTTGCAGAAACTGCCGTAATTCTGATGTGATTTTTATTTTATTGGTTGAAGGTCGAGTTGGCTTGGTCCGACTCGGCCTTGCTCTCTGAGTTCCTCCCTCATCTATGTATCATTCATGTCTTCATTTACTCTTTCTTTTGTTTTATTTATTGCAAATGCTTATGAAATGTAAAATCATTTCCTTCACAATGGAACTGAAACCAACGTGAAGGCTAAAATCCTGAGGCAATTAACATGATCTGTCATGATTTTTGGTTGTGTATATATAGACTATGAAGCGCGGGTACTCCTAAAACCCCAACGTACTCGTACCGGGTAGTGGTATGTCATGGGTACTTCTAAATAAAGATACTCTAAAAATATACCGGGCTCTTCGGCAATGGGTATTTTCTGGGGGCTTTTGGGCCTACTCGTAAAGATTTAAAATCTTTAGGGGTTCCGCGTGAAAAAAACTCGAACAGCTGGCCTTAATATGCAATACTCAATGCGATAAAATCATAACCTGAAGACCACGACTCAAGTAGGACACTACATTATACCCAATGAGAGACTGGGTTGTGGGACATTGCCGGAGATGCATTTGATTCACTGGGGGTGCTGGTATTCTTGAAATCGCTGATCTTGATGAGTCAGAGATGGAAGCTATGTTGTCTAGAGATGAAGTAGGTATAAAGTTCAAGATCCTTAGTACTATTTTCTTTTCTTTTTTTTTTTTTTTTGGAGCTTGCTTTAAAGTGTTGTTATGTACTAAAACTTTAAAAACGATATTACTTTGCTTTCATCTAAGATTCTAGGCACGTTTTTTCCATAAACGGGTCAACGTCCGTCTGTGAGGATGCTAAGGTAGGAGGGAGAAAGAAGACGTAGGAAACATCCACGGCGAATAGCTCGTCAAAGGGGAGGTGCGAGGGAAGGAGAAACAGAAGAAAGATAACTGAAGCTAATAGCTAAGGTAAGATCTAAGAGAAAGCCGAAACTTTGATCACGCCAGATCAGTTATCTTACGGATACGCAGCAGCTGGAGTACAGAAAAAGGGTCATGGAGAGCGGGGTACGTGAATGTATGCATAAAAACTTATGTTGAAGGATTTTGTTTGATTGAATTTTTTGTCCCATCACCTCGCTAGGAAGAATTCGAGCTTTCTCGAGACCAAAATAAGTTGGTGCCTAAAATGAGGGAGGGTACACCATTTTATGCCCTGTCAAGATGAGAAAACCAACAACAAGCTTAATTCTTGCTTTCATTGCCTTGTTCAGGTACCCAACGAATTCAAAACCTTCTTCAGTAGCTGCTGCACATTGGGTGGTGGTTACACACTCAATCAATACAGTTTTACATCTTTTAGAATGTGAGCTGCCATCGATGTAGTTTTAACCCCCATTTTAAAATATCCGGCAGGATTTAAATCCTCATTCTATTGTTGTGTTCCTTCCAATGAAAGAATTTTAAAGCTGATTGCATAGGGAAAGTCATTCAGTCCTAATATCCTATTGTCTTTTGCTTGAGAATCTTTTGTGGAAATTCATCTTCAAACAATAGCATTCTGAATAGTTTCCTTATTTTTTATTTTTATATCTTATAGATATTTAGTGGCAAGTGCTGGGCATTGATCCAACACCCTTGGAGGCATGTACAAAGTATGGATGCTTCAAAGGACATAAGTCACATAACTTACCTGTACTGGGTACATATTGTAAACTGGTGCTGTGCATACGTATCTTGCACGTGATATACAGCTAGAATGGTACTTTTGTGTATTCAAAGAAGAAGTTAATTTGATGAGACTTTTTTGCTATAATTAACAAGTTGTAGGAATTAAATTTTGGCTTTATTGGTCTTTAGTGTTGAAATTCATACCCAAATTTAGACCCGATTGTATACTGGTGCTTTGCATGGTACTTGTGCATACGTATCTTGCACGTGATATACATCTAGAATGGTACTTTTGTGTATTGAAAGAAGAAGTTAGTTTGATGAGACTTTTTTGCTATAGTTAACAAGTTGTAGGAATTAATTATTGGTTTTTTATGAGACTTTTTTGCTATAGTTAACAAGTTGTAGGAATTAACTATTGGTTTTATAGGTCTTTAGTGTTGAAATTTAAACCCAAATTTAGACCCAATAACTCTAGAGACATCTAGAGTACAGAGGAACAAAGAAGAAGTTGAAAGTAGCTTGCAGAAGGAAAGCTGTCAGAAATTTCAAAAACACAGAAGAAGGAAGAAGCAGCATCATGGAAGCTATCTAAGTTTGACCACCGATCAACATTTCCATGGTCAAAGCTTAGTATGGAAGAAAATGAGCTGTGTGATTCCAGTCCTTTGACAGCCAGATTCATCCTGGTTATTAGCTCTATAAATAGATTGTTTATGTTGTTGTTTAAGATATGGAAGATTAGAATTGATCGAAGAAAAGAGAGAAATTATATTTGTACTAACTACAAAATCAGAAATAAAACCGGAGTTTTTGTTCATCATTGTGTTGTCTCAAATTACATCAGAGATCCTAGTCTACCATCCATCATCATTTAGCACAATGTCATTAAACTCTGGTTTGTTCCTTATTTCTGCCCTTAAAATGTGGATTGTAGGTTGGACACAACAAAACTGCACTATATGACCAAGTTTGGTATTTGGCATTCTAGTGATTATGTATAACGCATTGCTCTGGATCACAACATATATTCTTTTGCGGATGTATGCTTTACCCATAAACTAATCTTTTGCTTCTCGAAAGCTAAGCAGCTGATATTTACTGAAGACCTGAATATTTGCAAGACAATGATTAAATTGAATTTGGAATAACTGCCCGTCACCATTATCTGTTCCTTCATTCTGTTATCTGACAAACATTAATGTATGCTCAAAAGGGGGGGTTTCGATATTAAGCTCCTTGCCTCCTCCATTTGAATATCTGCAAGACAATGATTAAATTGAATTTGGAATAACTGCCTGTCACCATTATCTGTTCCTTCATTCTGTTATCTGACAAACATTAATGTATGCTCAAAAGGATCTATGCCGCCTGGAGTAGATTGTTCAGTAGCCAATGCCGGACAATAACAGCCGGTAAGCATTTGCTTAGAAGATTGGATATGTGATGTACTGATAGTGTGCTGATCCCTTCGCCACCAGTATTATTGAAGTTCGAAGTATGCATCATATTTCTTCGTTTTGTTTCCTTTCAGCCCGTGGGCAGTAGAATTACTCGTAAACTTCTCCTTATAATTACTGTGTGTTGCATACAATACAAGGTGATAAAAAACTGTACTTGGCGATGAGTGTTTAAAGGGTTTTGTATGCAACAAAATTTGTGGGCAGTATTATAAATCTCGCAGCATCTTAGGGCTAACAATAAAATGAGGACTGTTATCTACATGACGTTTGTTAGCCTTTCATTCTTGTGCTATTTTCAGGTTACGGGGAGATTCACTTTAGGAGTATTCTTATGAAAACTTTGAGGTTTATTTTGATGGTACTTGGGTGAAATGTAATGCCGATTACCTTTATCTTTCGGATTTAGGATTCCGTTACGATGCAAATGACAGAATCCTGTTAGTATAAGTATCTTGTAATGGCATTGTTCGGTGAGTTCCGATGGGCCATTTATTTGTACGTTGTTGCAAAACATTATATTTTCTGATACCGCATAAATGTTTTCTTGCGAAGCTGTGTATTATGGATATTCTATTATGCTTATTGAGGCTAATGGTATGACAATGAACGGAATTTCGTCATAATGACAAGAACATGACTGTGCGTATTATCCCCAAAAGAAAATTGTGTAGAAATTTAGAATAGTTGTTTTGTGTGGAAGTATGATAATGGGATGAGGGATGAACAAGCATTCGAGGTGAATGTGGATTACTTTTGTCAGTTGTAGTATACATGCCGATATGATAAGAAATAAATAAAGCGTTGTGTGCGCGTGAGTTTTACAAACTTTTTTCTTAGCCCAAGCCTGAACAAAGAAAAAAAAAACAAAACCCAAACAAAAAACAACAGCGTTCTTTTCGATAAACTATTAAAATTATTTTTCCCGACTTTGAAAGATGATCGATCTTTACACGATGCGTCAATACTATTTTTTTAGGACTGAACCAGACATATTAATGATTGAATTGTTCTTTTGTTATTATAAATTAAGGAATAGAAAAACTTGGTTATTGAAATTTTCTCCCTTCTAACATGGGCTATGCCCACTTCTTAATCCTAGCTCAGAGTCAAATGATCATCGCCTTCGTAATTTAAATCCTGGAAAAAGACTGAAAGAAATTATTGCATGTATTGAACTCTAAAAAGTCTCTCAAAAGCTAAGCATATTAGGTATGGTACAAACACGAAACGACGATGGTAAAAGATATGATAGTGTAGTACGAAACAACGATGGTAAAAGGTATGATAGTGTAGTGGCACACCGGAACCAGTAGAACAATAAAGCCACAAAGGGAATCACTTCCATTTTGTTAAACCCTCATTATTTTCCGTTGGGCCTTCCGAAGTATCATTATTTCCAGTGCTTGTGCTTGTGCTTGTGCTTGCCATGGTGATGGTGACCGTGGTGATGGTGACCATGGTGCTGCTGATGGTGACCGTGGGACTGGTGATGCTGACCGTGGGACATGTGATGAGCCCCGTAAGCAAGAGCCGCAGCAGCAGCACCCCCAGCTAGCAGTGTTCCCATACCAAGTCCATGGCCTTTATCGCCTGCTTGCAGTGTTCCCATACTATGTCCATGGCCTTTATCTGTTGTCAACATAAGAAACTACATAACCAACAAAGGAAGATAAGCCTCAAGCTACAACGAACAAACAGTATGGAGCATTCTGAGCCTGTCTAACGCCACGTGGAGATGCAAATTTTAACATATATATTACTTGAGAAGTGAGTGGATGTAAAGGAGTTTATCCAAAATTGGAAGTCTGTGCGAAATGGAGACTCTCGTCATGAACCAAACCAAGCCTTAAGTCCCAATCAACTAGGGTTGGCTACATGAATCTATTTTCTCCATTGACCTCCGTCAAGAGCATCGTGTTCCGTGATGTCCAACAACCCTAGAACTTTTCGAACTACCGCCTCTAAAGTCAAAAAACAAAGGTTTAGTATCCAGCCTACAAAACACATTTTATTTCTGAAGATACAAACTAGAGATTCATCGCCATTACATTAATTAAACAAAACGCCAAAGGCATGCTATCATCAAGATAGCTTCCTTCGTGTATTAAAGAAAGTTCAATTCCGGCTGGGAAATGACTTGTTTACATGCAGGGTATCTCTTGTGTATTCAAATGACTTGTTTACATGCAGGATCTCTCTTGTGTATTCACTATGATATCACAAGAACAAATAACTACAAACACCAAATTACCCCATCCCATCGCATCCCACTCCCCTCAACATGTCACAAACAATGAAGCAAAAATCATATAGTTACTTGAGAACATTTCAGAAAGACAGCTTAAAGTTATGTCCACGTACTCAAAAGTGCCTAACAAAATACCTGAAATAGGCGGAGCAGATGGACTAGGATAACCTGCTGGTGGATATTCACGCGAGGAAGGATAAGGTTGGGCTGGTGGATATCCACCTGGGGGTGGATAAGGAGGCGGATATGCCCCTGGGGGAGGATAAGCTGGCGGATATGCCTCCGAGGGAGGATATGCTGGTGGATATGCACCTGGGGGAGGATATGGGGATGGTGGGTAGCCACCTGGGGGAGGATACGCTGATGGTGGGTATCCACCTGGGGGAGGATATTCAGCTGGTGGGTATCCCCCAGGAGGAGGATAACCAGCCGGTGGGTAACCCTGAGGGGGATATCCCTGTGGTGGAGGATATCCATGAGGGTATCTTCCATCCATTTTCCTTCAACTTGAAATTGATGAACTGAAAATGTAAACAGAATGCATTAGGATATGGAAGAATTATCTTTGGAGCCAAAAGTTTCTTATGGTGTCAGAATGTCAAGTTAATATGCGCCAGTCTCCACATAAAATGCTTAATGCTTCTTTTTCCTCCATGAATGCCTTCTCATGATAAAGAAAATTATCCATTTCAAAGTTCATTATATATTAAAGTTGTTGGGAACAAGCATAGAACTCCATCACAATTTCTCCAATACAGAAAAATTCTCTGTAGTTAGGCATTAAGTTCCTCTATTTACAAATTAACGAAAGTGGAGAAGTCGAAACTCGATAGTTCTCCATTTCTAACTACTTAAAGTTCAGAAAAAGAAAAAGGAAAGAGTTCCAATCACATTAATAATAAAAGCTCATAGTAAAAAGTGAAGCAAGTTTAGGAACAGTTAGTTATCATGTTTAAGAGCCGTCTCTTCTGTAAAGGGAAAAGTGAGAATGATGTTGTTCCTTAAAACAGTCGATCAAGGAACTTTTCCAAAACAAATTCTATGCAACTTTCCAAAACAAGCCCGATAAGTTGATGGGAATTGTGATCAATCTACACACTGAAAGAAACTAAGACACACATTTGTTATCTACTAAGTAGCCGGATCTGGGGTGGCAGCTACCGATAATCGTGGAAGAAGCGGAATTTTTTCGTTGTTTTCTCAGTGGTTTTCTGTTTGCCTGTGTGGGATTGGTTTGCGTTTGTGGAGGCTCCGACCTGTGGAGTACTCTGTTCCTTGTGTGAAACCTTTTCGACCCTTCGTATGGGTATTTCTCTTCATATCTCGGTGTATTCCTTTCCGATCTATATGGACACCCAGAAGTTGAGATCCATCTTACCCAACCGAGGGCTCCAGATTATTGTTTGTTGCCCTTTGGGCTATTCTGAGTAACCAATTTCATCCCTAAAAATTTCATCCCTTTTTAGGGATTTTTAGTCCAAAAAGAAAAAAACTTTACATATTGGTAGATAACTGTCTTTTGTAACTCGGGTGTTCAACGAATCCTTAGGGGACTACTTCCACAATCTCCTAGCGGAGAGCTTAAAGCACGGACAAAGCCTCATATGGACAGGTCCCACAAGTGTTGATACCACCTAGGAAGTTTCAAACCTGAGATCTAGGAGATAGCAAATCCTAAGACCAAGGTTTTGACCGCCAAGCCAACCCGTGGGATCACATAAACCTATTACGTATATTCCGCTGCATATAAAGCATACATACTAAACCAAAATCATCCATAGAAACAACAGAAGATCATTGATTCAACTCTACATTACTACTAGCTCATGTTTATGGTAAAATAGGTAGCCAAATCAATTAAAATCTTCACATTTGTACACTATGATTATAAGAAGATACATGTGCAGAGAGAGAGAAGAGAAGAGAGAGAAAGAACTCACCGATTGGATTGGGATTTCAAATTCTGCTCAGCTGTGTTTGGAGTTGACCTTCCAATTGCCTCTATAACCATGGGGCGGATTGACGGAGGGCCGCGGGAAATATTTTATTGAAGTATCACATTAGAAAAAGTTTAAAAGTTCTACTAGTATCAATGTTTAAACAATCAATCGGGTTTGATGTCTCTTCATATATTCGAACCCATCATATATTTTTTTACTCACTCCGTCCAGCATGCATTATTTCATATATATATATATATATATAAAGACTATTTCAACGTATCTTTTTTTTTAAAAAAAACTTTACATCAAGTTAAAGTATTTTTATGAATTCTTTAATATGGTGCAATGAAATTCCAAAAATAATGCACATAAATTCTTTAATTTTTTTTATCTAAAATTACATAACTTTTCGTAGGAATCCAACAATTTGGGATAGAGGGAGTACATGTTTAAATTTCCAAACTTCTTTGGGCCTTTTTTAGCACACACTTTTTTATTGTTTTCTCTCAATCCCTACGGGATTTAGTGTAATTTGTATCCTCAAATTGTTTATTTAGGTATTTTTTGTCGTTTTATACGATTTTTTTTCCAACTTTGCCCTATGTTTCTATAAGGAATCGAGACAAATAATACTTATAACTTATGCCACAATCTTGTAAGAATTGAAAGTAAACAACGAAAAAACCTAGGAAAAAGTATGTAAAAACTCCAAAAGGTTTGTCCAACCACTTCCTAACCAAACCACTTCCTAATAAATGGTTTAATATTCTTATTATGAATTCGTCCAAAAGTAAGACCCCGTTATGCTACTAGAATACAAAAGTACGTTACATAATGCTATTAAAAAATAATTATTAATAATAATAATTTATTTCTCCATGGAAAGACGTGTTGCTTAAGAGCTTACCTTTGGCTAAAATTTTACAATAAAAAATACTTCATCCATTCCAAAATAATTGTCCATGTTTCATGGTTCAAACATTATAAAGAATTATTCAATATTTTATTTTATTATGTTTCTTGTAGTTTTAAAATCTTTGTCTAATATAATTAAGTGAATCTATCAACTAAAATCTATATTGTGTATGAAAAATATTTTAAATTAGACTATCTAATGCTCTGTTTGTTTCGACATAAAATATTTTCTTGAAAAGCATTTTTACCCGTTTTTCATTATTTGGTTGCATAATGGAGGAGTGAAATATATTCCAAGTAAAATGATTTCCATGATTCGTGCACAAATGTATTTTCTTCTGACATCCCGTAAATTATTTTCCAATTATTGTATTGGAAGAAATAATACCTGATATTTGACAAATCAAGGATCCTAAAGCAAAGAGATAAATGGGCTCCACCAAACCTATGGTTTGGACCTCTCTCTCCTCTCTTTGTTGCTTTCTTAAAACAATCAAGTTTCACATTTTTTCCTCTATTTTGAAGATTAGAAGTGTGACTTATCTATGAGTTGGTTCCTGTCTAACTGTTCTGCATATATATTTTATACTTGGATATATTTTTAAGCATCAACCAAGTACTGGGAAATAAAAGTTAAAAGATCATTTTTGGTCAAATTATTCTACAAGAAAAATATTTTCCGAAAATAACAAACATTTACATGACTAAGTAGTAAGTATTTTATTACTAATATAATAGGTCAATGCAGTAATGTTGAGACATAAGGAGTATTTCTTAATGTTACGCTTTGGAGGGGTCCGAATTTAAATAGGTTCTCGTTTTTTTTCTTCTTCTTTCGATTGGCTTTAAATAGGTTTTCGTTAATGAATGATAGAATTAATAATTAAAAATTAATTATAATATACATAAGTAAGCTAACCTGAACATCGAAAATTTATAGTAAAGAACTATGTTAGTTGACCATCTGTTTAACATATTTCTTGAATTTAACGCAACGGGGATAACAAGAGGAAACTGTGTCTGATAAAAAATTAAAAAAAGAGAGAAAATTGTGTGATTTCAGATAATAGGAGGTTGAGAATGTGATTTCAGATTGATCTAGCAGTATACAGTGGATTTTTATCCAATTCATTGACAGTTGAGAATTATTTTTGGAGCAAAACACAAACATGTCTACTATGTCATTGAATCATTGATATCAAAGAAAGTACAGCAACACACATCCATACAACCCAACCACAACAACAATAACAACAAAATCAAAGAAAATACATGACCAAGATCTAAGCAAACAAACAGACCAAGACCAATACCCTATCTCGGACCCTAACTATCTCTAAAACTAGCCTTCAACGCTTTCGGCAATACCCTCAACGCCGCACACTCACTCGTAAACCTGCAAGACAAGGTTAGAAAACAAGAGAAAAATATATCAAAATAACGTGCGACGCTAAAGATAGCAGCGGTGATAGTTGAGATTATGTATACACTATTTCAAATGCACATTTCAAACACACCACCAAATAAGGTGGAGTCCCATAATATATTTAATAGTTTTGAGTCATTCATTTTTGTAGATCCGGACGTGTAAATCTACCATATCAAATCGATCAAATATAGTTAAGTGTTTAATTCAAATCAATTGATAAATTGAAAGATTTTCAACAATTTCATTTTTCTTAATGTAAAATTTTGCATTGCTACCAATATTCGATGAAACCTAATTCTAAACATGAATAATGTTCATGTCGAGATGTACAAAAATGAACCTTTTGATTGTTAAAATATATGTGGAACTCACCCACATTAATCGGTGTGTTTGAGAGTTGTGTTTGAAAAGTGCGTAGGTAGAATTATCTCTCGGGAAAAAAGCAAAAATCTGAAAGGCCACAAATTAAACAAAACCACCAAAATGGAATAGATGGACACCATTGAGCTAGACTACTCCTCCTACTACTACTGAGTTCATTCGGTATAAGATTTCCGTGGTGGGGAGGGGTGGCGTGGGGTGGAGTAATGGCCGTAGCTTTGGCATTGCCGCCACAGCCACCACTTTCTCAGCCACCAAAACTACCACGAAAATCCCTTTGCTGCCGCTGCGCTGCAACGTCACAACAACAAGAAATCATTTCCTCGTCTGCCCAGCTTAGCTCCCTTAAATATTGCCCTGCCGTTATTCTCCCTGTTAAGCATTTCTTCAACTTGCAATTCACATACTCTTTCCCTTTTGCTCGCTATATCTGCATTTTATGTAATACCCACATGTTTAGATTGCAATTTGGATATAAATACAATGCTGTGGAGGGTGAACTTTATGATTTTGTACTTATCTTAACAAATTGGTAGGATAATATGAGGGTTTTACCCACCGTTGATGTGTCAATATGTATATATATCTGCAAACTGAGGTCTTGTGATCTACTGCTGCTGGCTACTATCCGATACTGGAGTGGGTGGTTGCATATATTCGGAGTTTGCCCTGTAAGGGCTTGCCTCGGAGAAATTTTACAAACCAAACCGAGCCTTGAGTCCCATTCGATTGGGGTCGGCTACATGAATCCGTATTTTTATTGGGGGCTTTGTCGAGTACATTGTGTTCCGTGATATCCTAGAAACCTTGGAGGGATTTATCTGTCACGAAAAAAGAACAAAAGAATTGTTGTACGTCTATAGCCTGTTCTTCCGTACACTAGCAAGCTTGGTACTAATTTCGCATGATTCTGGAAATCATTACAAGCTAAACTTTTGTAGGGTTGCGTAAAGTTGAATTTTGGTATGCACTAGTGGGTTTGCACTTTGCAGCAGGAGCAATGGACACAAGTAAATACAGTTATATATAAGTATGCATCTTTTGTGTTTTGTGAATTTGACTAACAGTACAATTCACTGTCACCCATCTATTTTAGGTCATAGGAAATATTACCTGTGGCTATACAAGAAGCTAGAGCTTAATTACCTAAAAAAGCAGGAAGCTGAAGTTAAACATTTTTCTGGGTACATGTCTGTATGCATCTTTTTATTCTTCTGATTAGATTTACAAAACTACTGACTCTTACTAACCACTATATATTTTAGGGACTAGGGAATAATACAAGTGATTATGAGAAGTTAAAGCTCACGCTGAATGGGTATGGAGTGCCCACGGTGGTTGCCAACGTTTCAAGGATTGATTGGCTGAGGAATGCAGCTGGTTTGGTGGACCCGAATTACTGGCGGGGGACTCTGCGCCCTCGCCCTGTTCTTGATTGGTAGCTCATTGTGCTCTTACTCTTCATCATATTTACACTCTGGGGTAATCTTTTGTGTGGGGTGGTGATTCGTTCGCCTCTACTCAGTTGGATCCAAATGGATTAACCTTCGTCCTCCTTGCGCAAGTCTGCAAAAACAAGGAGCCGGTTAGTGCCGTCCGACTGGGTTCAGCCCGAGGGCACTCCGATAGCTAAGTTAGACACTGGGAGAGGGGAAAGGCAAGAATACAGATGTGAGATCTAGAAACCTCCTTGCGATTTATCCTTTAGGCTTTTTAGGTCTGTACTTACTCGCCAAGTAAGTCAGTGCTAGGCAGTGGCGGACACAGGATTGCAATTTTCGCCTAATTTGCGGGGACCACTCTTCAGTAATTTTACAAAAAAATCTAAAAGCATACTAAAAATATGTAGAAAATTGGGGGAGTGCAGGGGCCGAAAACCCCCCTAGCACCCCCCCTTGTCAGCCCCTGGTGCTAGGCACAAGTCCCGTGACATTAACCGTGTCCATTTTAGGCAAGTGACATCATGCATGACCCTCGGTGTCCACATGGCCGAACACATGCTCAGAACGTGACACCAGGACATCATGGAGAATCCAGCTAGCTGCTGAATCACCTCATGGGTCGGGCATGCTCCTGCCCATCTCGGCTGTAGTGTCTCCAAGGACTAGAATCCTGTATAATGTGCTTTAGTGAACAGTTTGGGCTGTCCATTCGGTCCACGTGTGTTCCGCCAAATTGAGCCCAGCGAAGTGGGCTCTGTCCAATTGTCAGCAGTACACTGCTCGGTTGGCCCAATACAGTTTGTGCTCGCTAAGCCAAAACTCTTGTGGGCAGGTATTTGAAGAGGATCAATGAAGCTGTCAATGAAGCAAAGGAACTGGCTGCAGGTTTGTTATGACCTCTAACTGGAGCTGCTTTTCTTTAAAGTTCAGACTGCCAATTCATAGTGTTGTTGACAAAAACAATACACTCCTGAAAAGCTTTCCTTGTTGAAAATCTGGGTATTTACTTGCTTGTATGAGTGAAACCATTAGTAGACTCCCACCGTGTGCAGTAAGCACGCTAAATTGTAGTTGCTGTAAGGGTCCTCAATGACTTCTCCGTGTGGTAGTGTCTTTGTTACTATTAGAGCTACCCTTCTTTATGAATAGTGGATACCATGCCCCTTGAGGTTTGAATTGGGTGTTTTGTGATGTTGGCCTTTTGGTAGGCACTAGGGCTTTTCCTGTTGGACTGTCAACTACTGCAGACACAGATTCTCCTACATTGTTAACGTGCATTAGACCAACAAACAAATTCTCAGTGTCTTAAGTGGTCACTTCATGTGGCCACTAGAGTTTGAGGAAAGCCACCACCGTCTTTATGTGCATCCTTATGCCCAGACATTCATATACAACAGAGTAAATGAGACTAAAGATTTGTTGAATTGAGGGTAGCTTTGTACAGCATACATCCACACAAAGAGGGATGTAAATCCTTACATGCATGTCTTCACCTGCTATTTCATCCCTTTTTGGTGATGTCATTTTTAGTTTTATGCATTCCTCTACAAGAGTATAAAAATTCCCTTCTTCTTCTTCCTTTTTCGTTTTCTGAAAAGCATGTTAGCTCTTATTCTTGCTGGCTATTCCACAAAGCAAGTTTAACTGTCATATCTATCTCACTTGATGGATAATACATAATCCATGGATTTTCACCTCTCCATCACCATAGTGCCTTTACCATTAAATGGTTAATGCATCGCAAGATTCTTTGCTCTAATTTCTTAAGTAGCACCCCTGAACGAATGTGTATCAAATAGACTCCTAGTGGTTTGGCCAAGTGGTTATGATAAAGCAATAAGTGCGCCTCCATGAGGTCACATGTTCCATTCCCACGGAGGCAAAACATTCCAAACCTTGGGGCCACTGGAGGTTTGTCCGGTTGTTAACTTCAGGGTCGCAGAATTAGTTTAACAGCTTCGTCATTCCATAATTATAGGGTGATTATCTCTCTAGTGGCGTCCAAAATATCATCAACTTCTCTAATCTCCATACCTTGGAAATCAAGGGATTCAAATTAAAGTTTAGGAGGAATTCCCCTGAAAATCAATTTCCTTAGCCTTAATTTTGTATTTTCCTGAAAAGTGAAAGTGGCATCACTGGCATGGTTAACTTATGTAACCTGAATTTTGTGCAATCTCGAAATTATAAAATACATGTCGAAGCAAATAACTTGGTTGCGTAAATATGATAATCAAGCAAATTTTATTGTAGGTGGAACTTTATCTTTAATTGGACATTCAGCAGGAGGATGGCTAGCACGTGTTTACATGGAAGAATTTGGGTTGTCCCATTTCTCATTGTTATTGACTCTAGGGACCCCACACCTGTATGTATCATCCTATTTGTCAGTATTGTTGCCATTCTCTTTTTGGAGCCCTTCTATATTTTCGTCGGTCTTGTTCAAAGCTTTATGGCTTATGGTATTTGCTAGAATCTCTCTCCTATCATTAAGAGCCTGTATATCAAGTCGGTGTTTCTCCTTTCAGGCCACCTCCAAAAGGTTCATCTGGTGTTATTGATCAAACAAGGGGCCTCCTGAATTATGTTGAGAAAAATTGCTCAAAAGCTGTCTATACTCCGGAACTGAGATATGTATGTATAGCAGGAAGGTAAAAAATTTCCACTTATATTGTTCCTATTCCTAAAATTGCTAATCTTTCCCTCTGTCTAATACTGTTCATTTTATCCTTCAAAAAATGATACTGTTCATTTAATGTAACTTGTTCAAAAAAAAAAAAAAATGCCGTTTATTGGTTACTTTATGAATCCTGTAAGGTTATCATCGTTGTTGACGGCCAAGCTCTGTGGATTACTCATTACTAGCTTATTTGATCCATGCCATAATTTTTCCAATGGAAGAACTTGAGATGGTGTGAAGAGCAGCGACAACTTGAGCCAGTACTAGATATCTTGTTCTCTGTAGAAATTGGGGATGGTGACATCCCATTTGGCCAAAAGCATATACGTCTGATATATAACGTGTATGTGTGTACATATGCATACATATAGAGATATATATAATTATGTTCCAAAATAATTTCTGGATTGATGCTTTAAAAAGCCTCGTATTTTCTGGAATGTAAGCAATTTGTGTACGATGCAGGTACATTCAAGGAGCCCGATTCTTTGATGATTCAAATGTGAATCCCGGTTCTGGAGTTCATGTAGACATTGAAGAACCAAATTCCGAGGTTGCAGTTTTGAATGCTACAAACGCGTCAACACCAGTTTCCCCGACCTTTCGGGCCCGCTTTATTGGTCAGGGGTACAAGCAGGTGAATTTTTCCTTACTCTTCTGGGTGGTTGTCGTCTGGGTTAAGCTGGAATTTGAAGCACCAGCTCCATTTGTTTGGTTTTAATTGATTTTCGTGAGAAGTCATTAGGAAAGAGGACTCTCCTTGACGTTTAGTTTACTAATTGGTGCGAAACATTGTGAAAATGCAAGAAATATAAAAGCAAACTTCCAAGTTGCGAACTTCACTTAGTGTGATTTGGTGAGGGAATCTGAAATTGTCTTGTCTTTTCGATTATATTGAGATTGCCCATCAAAACATATAGGAAAGGAAAGGAAAATTTCACCCATTTTTGCGTATGTTGTTTACTTACTTTCCAAGACATGGTCCGAGGAACTAAAATCATTCTCTTCTATTTTTGCCTAGTGCCTAGTTAGGCAAACTTACCGGAAATGCTGATTCATATATGACCATTTGCCAGGTTTGCGGTCAGGCGGATGTATGGGGTGATGGAGTCGTGCCAGAAGTAGCAGCCCATCTAGAAGGTGCACTAAACATTAGCTTCGATGGAGTGTACCACTCTCCTGTTGGCTCTGACGATGCATCGAGACCCTGGTATGGTTCTCCTGCCATTGTAGAGCAATGGATACACCATCTCCTTGACTGAATTAGGTTAATTCAAGCCATACACATTGTACATACAATTTTGCATTGAACACTTCTGAAAATAAGTGTTCAAATCATTTTAATTCCCATCCTTTCAGTTTGATATTTTTTGCAACACTTTTCCTTGTTTTCTTAGTATATAATGAGAAGTGGATTTGCAGGTCTGGGTCACTTTTGTGCCTTTATCTTGTATTGTTAAGTCCCCTAATAGATCCTTTCATGTATTCATCATAATGCAAATACAAACCATACGAGTCAGCCGATCAATAAAACAAAGAAAAAAGAAGCAGCATGTGAGTCTTTTTTTCCAACAAAAGCATGTCATCCCATGATCAAACAAAACGATTACAGCGGACTCAAAAGGTCCGGAATACAAAAAAAAAAAAACTGCAAAAAAACAGCGTCGAGGACGGACTCATCAGATCAGATACTCATGAAGGAGGGTAGTGTGATCAGATTTGCACCTTCTGAAGCTCATTCCCGTTGCAGGCTAAAGGACCAACAACAGATCCGATACATCCGCCGCCATTGTCGTCGGTGGGGAGCTCCAAAATTCATCGGCAAAGTCAATCGGATCACAGAGCTAAAACCCAGAGCCGGTTCTCCAGATATGGGCCCCCAAGTCCAAAAATGATGGGTGAATGGGAGATCTCCCCTCCACAATGAGGGTCTCAACCCCTCACAACCATGAGGTAAGAGAGGAGACGAGAAAGCCAGATCAGTCCTTTAAAATGGAGTGAAACTTTGTATTTTAGGATGGTTGAATTGTAGTTATAGATTTCCAACCAGACATGCTGATTTCATCAACTTCCTTGCTATAGTAAGTCAATATGCAGAAACTTGATGAAAGAAAACTGCAACTTGTTTCCAAATGGACAATTACGTACCAGAGCCAGAGGCAACTTCAAAAGCAAAACCCAAAGTTAACTCTCTGAGAATCAACATTCTATGGTCAAGGCTCGGAATCTGTCCCTGCAATACCTATTCTGACGCACAATCCACCACTCATTTGTCTCGAGATTTGTGAAATATCGGAGATTCTGCTATCCCTGGTGGGGCGGGGCAGGCTATTAGGAAAGATAATCTGGCCCAAAAACAAGAAGTAACTAAGATGGTATTTCTGGGGGGAGAGAGAAAAAGGGACGAGAAAAGACTAGAGGAAAAAAATCCCGAAGAACAGGGACTTCAGAAGTCAACTTGCAAATCAAATAGAATGACATAAAAACATTCATAGCAGTTCAAAAAAAAGGCATAACCCCATTCATTCTTCATGCAACTCCGTCTATTGCTCATTGCAACATACCACGGCCAGCTTCGACAGCCAAACTCCAAAGGTACGGGATGCAAAAACTGCACAAACAACACGCTTGTTCCAAAAGACACCGTGCATCTCAGCCCAAGACGCCAGTAGATAACATCCCGAACACAACATTAAAACGAATGTCCACTGCTTTAATGATAAAAGAAATCAAACAGGTTGAAATTCTTACAAACGAACATTTTCAAACAAATTCACGTCTTCACAAATTCAAAACATCTTGCACAGAGTCGTCAACATCAGACCGATATTCAAACACCAAGAAGAGTCAGTTTTTACCCCCTTCCTACCTACTTTTTACAAGATGTTCAAGTACCAGAAGTTAATCAGACTTCATCAGCAGTCAGTTAGTCTTCACAAAGTGGCGGGTCAGCAACTTTCCAATCTCTAGAAACCCCACTCTGTCCTTCCCTTCAAATATTGTCTTCAGCTTGTCATCACAATTAATTTCCTTCTTATTCGCGGGGTTCTGCAGACGAAGAATCCACTCTTGTCAGCATAAATATAATAACATGCAGCACCTTTCGACAGCACTCATGTCCTATACACATCTGATTGCATTCTCACAATGTACACGTGATATGTATCAAGGGTGAACTGTCTCCAATTTGTCCATGTCAAGTCAATATAGAAGATTTAATTGAATGATTCAAAACTAAATGTACCACCAGTTAGCTGGATTAATCCCTTAACGAGAAATCTATTATACAATTCAGCTCACATTTTTAGTGGGCAAGTGAGATCAATTCAATCCAATGGTCCAAAAAAGATGGATTTTTGGGGTAATTAAAGGAGACAAATTAGAATACACCGGCTTAAAACTATGGTATCTACTTGCATCTAAAAGGAATGATTTCTCATGGGATTTATTTAATTGCTAAACGAAAATCATAATACATTCTCATACGGAATGATTTGCTTACAATTCTAAATGGAAGAGATTTGGGATGACTCTCATTTCACACGTTTGGTAACCCTCTCCCATTAAGATAAGGAATGGTTCTCTCAAGGGAATTGATCACCATTTTCATCTCACGGTTAGTTTGAACTTAAAGATACTTTAATGTTCTTCTCTTGCATGAAGATGATATATCAAAATTGTAAACCCATACTCTGTCCGTTTATAGAAGTAGATTATACCCATATTCTGCACATGCACATACTCTGTCGATTTAAGAACCCTTCTCCGATTCAATTTCTCCCTCTCTCTCATGCGAACATCTCCCTCTCTGTCTCTTCAAACCTCCTGTGGACTTCGTGTTCGGTACGTATTCTTCCCATTTCGATAGTGTTTGAACAAATCTAATCCGTCTACTAAAATTGTATATGAACACGATGTTATAGACACATTGACATTATACTTATTAATCTACGACTTTATTTATCAATTTATTAGTGCTTTGAATTTATTTATTTATCAATTTATTAGGCTGCCATTTGCCAAGCATATGCACCAGGCATGCATTACAAAATCCGTTCAGTGTTTATTTAGCCCGGCCCGACCCAATGATGATCCTTTGGACACGGCCACGTCGTACCTGCCCAAAAATGAGAGAGAGTACCCATCACCGGCTGCTGACCGGTTAATCCGTTCAGTCACTAGGAATACCAGGTGGACGCAGTAAGGTTGCTTTCGTAGCCATTTTTTTTTTTAATGGTTTGTCCGGGTCAGCCTATTCGCACCTCAAATTCCGGTCAAAAGCAGGTCATGCACACGACTAGGTGTAGATAATTTTTAAAATGCTAAAATTTTGATATTCAAGAAAAATATTTTAACATTTGTAAAATGTGTGAAGAGGACCCTTATTTTGTTTTGTTACATTTTGAAGTGTACTCTATGTTGAAGTGTTTTGTTACATTTTGGATACTTTCAATGCAATATGGTATTAGTATGGATTTAGTGTGATTTGGATAATCGTTGATTCAATCTCTTGGCAATAGTGTTATGTTGCAATCAATTAAACCATGTGTGGGTGTGCCATCGCCACGGGCAACCACTAGTGAGATAAGAGAAACAGAGAACAAATTAGATATCACTAGACATTAAGGTAATGCGAAACCAATTTGCTGAATATATGTATACCCATAATCCATGTTCTACAATACAATAAAATATGGTGTGCATCTGTATACACAGAAACACCCACATGTTTAAAAATTATGTAGGCGGAGGGCGTAGCAGATACCCAAACATACTGTGCAATAAGTAGCAAGCATACGATACATTCAAACATGTTAGGCCTGTTATACAATTAAACAAGTTTAACAAAGAACATATGGGATGTACACAGTATAAAACTGCAGGAGTCATTTTAGGTCCCTTGCACCAGATTTCATAGGTGGAGACACAACTTAATCTATTGCTTCTAGATAAGGTGTCATTGATTAGAATAGAGAGCTTTGACGAAAGGCTGCCTGGCATAGGTTTTGTTTGACAACTTTGCTTAAGCTCAACAAGGGAGGTGCAAAGAAAAAGGTTGACCAGCAAGAATTCAATTTCAGTAACTCAAATTGTCCATGGGGTCAAAAACCAAAAGAAATCCATCAATTATAGTAAAACTTCATCATTTTTCCAAATCAAAACCCTATGTACTATCCACAAAGCTCTGTCTGGTTAACCTCTTTATTCGTCCACCAAGTCACTTGAGAAGGGTACACACACACACACAGGTTTTATGGGCTATAACACTGGGAAAAGTGTATTTAGTGGGCTACTTAGACTCGCTATGGATATTCAATGTCGCCTTATTCGCCCTAATCACCCAAAAATCAGTGAATTTGTTCACGGGCATGCGTAACGGCCTTTGTTTCTCTATGTCCAATTTCCGTTCTTTTATGTTCACCAAGAGCATCTTTTGTTAATTTTTTTAATGTAACTTGCCACCTCACACTGCATATGGTTAATTTCCAAATTTGAAGAAGATTTTCCCTTTTCAATCCTTATGTTCCTAAAAATAGCCAAATTCCCACATTTCAAATTCCACAATCCTATTTCTCTTCCATCCCCTACTCATGCATGTAATAAATTAGCCCCGTTCGATGAAGTTAGACTGTCTCCCAGACGTTCCTTCATAATCTCTACTCAAAAGAAATATATTTGGTCTTTAGTCAATACTCATTGCATTTGTAGAAATTTTACAAACTGCCCATCTCTCCTTAAAACATTTATTTTCTATCCCAAAGTCATATGACATTGCAAACTCTGAGATAGCACCACTTTCCCCTTTCTTCAATCTCAATACAATTCTGATGCACACTCTAACTACTACTCAGTCCTACTACATCTCCCTACATAACCACTCATCCCCTTTGCAACAAGGGCCAGCATCCCTTCTACTAATCCATCCAAATCTCCCATAATAATCATCCAATCCCACTTGGGGCGCATTCTTATAGTAAAAATGTTACTCCATGTCCCTTTCTATTAACTCTCCTAGTACAACATTAAACCTTTATCTGCAGTTAACCTGCCTTATACCTAAAATACTACTTAGTTTCCACCCCCCTCCCTCAAT
>JAXBDA010005585.1:0-12363 GCA_036023075.1 Gaultheria prostrata
ACCCGGAAATTGCCAATAAACCTAACATAGTACAAAAATAGTGTTGGTTTTGTAACCTTTACTGTAAAAGCTACATTCTGCATCGGTACTTTTCAGCCACCTTAAATTTGATTTGTTCTCATAGTTATGATTCTTGGCTCAATTAATATGGCCAATAACCACCAACACCTCCTAATACGAAGGTTGGCAAAGTTTATAAATGGAAAGTTGGACATATAAACTGCAAACAAATTCTTTCCTACTTTCTATCCTAAGTTCATCCTAGTGTTATTCTTGAAATTGTTGAAGGATCCGATATCCATGCCTGTAAATGCATGATATGCTTTGTTTCTGGAATTCCTAGTGAAAGAGGGAAAATTTAAGTACTCTGTAATCTGTATAAATCTTCAGGAATTTCATTATCTTGACAATTTGTAGTTGTAGATTGTTTTTCAAGATTTCCAAGTAATTATATCTATTTAATGTCATAATCTGGTATCTTTACTAAGGCACACGTCAGTAATCTCTCAAGTTAGATGCAGCCCATTTAGACAATCCCTTCATTCTTTCTGTGCATATGGTAGGTCATTTGTGGATGCATTTTCTTTGTCAGTATAGAAGTCTTGTTGGAAAGTAAAGCAGCATAAAGCATAAGAACTTAAAAGAAAGGAAAGGCTTTTAAATTTTAATGACAAGTAATATAGGGATAATATCATTCATCTGATACGGTATACAATTGAAAAGATGCATGTAATTTCTAATTCATGTGCAAAAGATGGAATATATTGGAGCACTGTTGAAGATTCAAACCAAAAGCTAAAAACATCATTGAGGTTTCTGGTGTTATCTTTTACCCAGAGTAAATTTCACCATTTGTAAGGGGGATTCCCTTCTTAATACTTGGAATTTCCCCCTCAAATCTTCAGGTGAAATGGCTCTGCTGGTCGAAGGTCTAGGCGGTGGAGGCAAAACATCTATAGAAGAGTACATAATCGGCCCAGCCAATGAACTCAGTGACAATGAACAAGCTCAAGAGAAAGATCAAATCAGGTTATACGGAACAGAAGATGGAGTCTCTTGGATTGCAAAACCTGTAACGGGTCAAAGTACTCTTGGCCTTGTCTCTCGCTACGGGAGCATGGCAAACCAGAGCACCTCTCTCATGGATCCAATGGTCACTCTCTTTGGAAGTGTACACGAGAACCTTATGGATGCGGGAGGTAGAACGAGCATGCTGTTTCCCAATTTCGGAAGCATGTTCAATATGGCTGATCAAGGTAATAAAATCGAAACCGAAGATGTGGAGGGCTTCCAAAGGGACACCGATGTTTCGGGTGCCGAATCGGATGACAATATACGTAGCCCGTTACTTTCACGTCAAGATACTGATGTTGAGAATCCTCCTACCAATTCCAGTGAACAAGTCAGTGGGATGGACATTGGTGGCGGTTGGCAGCTGGCGTATAAAGTGTCGGACGAAAAAGGTGAAGATGGCAACAAAAAGGGGGGAGGAGGCCTTAAAAGGATATATTTGCACCAGGAGAATACCACTGCTTCCCGCCGCGGATCCGTTCTTTCGCTCATTGGTGATGCACAAGTAGAAAGTGAATATGTTCACGCTTCTGCTCTTGTGAGCCAGTCTGCTCTTCCTTCCAAGGATCTGATTAGCCAGTTTTCGGGTGAAACTGTGAACGTTAAACCGCCTGGTGCAGCCGCTGCTAAACAGCCAGGTTTGGCTGATCTTTTTGAGCCAGGAGTCAAACATGCATTATTTGTTGGTGTAGGGATTCAAATACTTCAGCAGGTAAGGATTAAACTTCTATCTTCCTCCTGTCATAATTTCTTCGCAAATGTCAGGATTGCTAAAAATCTAACCTCAATCATTCTTCTATGTTCTCAAGTATGCACGCAGAAGCCCCTTCCTTTAATCTATTCCTGCTCTTTGCTTGAAACTATTTCTGTTATATTTGCTGTGGTTCTGTCTAAGTTATCTTCAGTTGTTTCGTTTTCTTTTTAGTCTAGCCTAATTTTAGTATCCTCTGCGAAAGCATTATAGGAGAAATTTCGATGGAGCGACATCACAAAGTTGGCCAAATGGATCCAACATGCATTTGGATTAAGGAAACTACACCCCAAAGCATGCCCATGCTTAATTCTCAATAAATTGGTTGAATGATCGACTGAAAGCATACAAATTTGTTCTCGTTTATTTATTCCACATGATCGCATGATTCTTGTGGATATGTGCAGTTTTCTGGCATAAATGGTGTTCTCTACTACACTCCCCAAATTCTCCAACAAGCTGGCGTGGGAGTGCTTCTATCAAATCTGGGACTTCGTCCAGACTCTGCATCTCTGCTTATAAGTGGTGTCACCACTTTGTTGATGCTTCCAAGCATCGGTGTTGCTATGAGACTAATGGATGTTGCAGGCAGAAGGTAATTTTCTTTTCCAAAGTAATCAAAGAAGAAAAATATTCTTACTTTCTTTCTTTTTAGTCTACTTATGAATCTAGAATTTGTAGAGGGTTTATAGAAAAAATAGAAAAAGTGAGGGAGACATACTTCCATTGCTTGAACTTAAATCATATATTTTCTTTATTTTCTTTTCCCTACACAACTCCTCGATCCAAACATAGCTTCGGCCTTCCAAATCCACGGAAGACAAACAGAGACATCATGACTTGACTCTATATTCTTCCTATCCAGGTCTCTGTTACTATTCACATTGCCTGTGTTACTACTCTCACTCATCACACTAGTCCTCGGCAACATTATCAGCATGGGCTCAATCGTCCATGCAGTAATCTCAACCATCAGCGTCGTCGTTTACTTCTGCTGCTTCGTAATGGGCTTCGGTCCCATTCCCAATATCCTCTGTGCAGAAATCTTCCCCACCCGTGTCCGGGGCGTCTGTATCGCCATATGTGCACTGACTTTCTGGATCGGAGACATCATTGTTACGTACTCACTCCCTGTGCTGCTCACCTCAATTGGCCTCCAGGGTGTGTTTGGCATGTACGCCATTGTTTGCACCATTGCGTGGTTTTTTGTTTACCTAAAGGTTCCTGAAACTAAGGGAATGCCGCTTGAAGTCATCACTGAATTCTTTGCTGTTGGTGCAAAGCAAGGTGCTGATGTTGCAAATGATTAAGTGACTCAGCCAGGAGCTTAAAGTTTCGGTTGGTTTTGATTTCGTTCTTTCTGGTATATGAACTGCAGAATAGGCTAGGATCGTCGATTTATTTGCTCATGGTTTGAGCTTTTGTTCTTCGTTGTTTCTTTTTGTTCTGCTGAATCCCTAAAGATTTTTGTAAGCCACCATGAATTTATCTATGGAATTCTTTGATGGTTGAGCTTCTCTTGGTACCCTTTTGTTGTTCAATCTAAGTCTTGTCACTAAATGCTCCTCTTGGTTGTTTTCAGAATTGCTATGCACAACTCTTCTGAAACACTTGCTTCGTTGATGAATTTCAAAAAAAAATTCGTGGAAATTTTAATTTCTCAGAATATCATTTTCTGCTAAAAATAAAGTCAACAATGAACACGACGAGTTTGTTATTGCTTTCAGAAACTGATTCTGAAAACTACAACCAACAAAATTTACTTCAATTATAGACACATTATGTTGTAGCACTCACCTTAATTGGATGCATATCTGATTAATACTTGTAAATGATTACAGACATATCCCACATTTAATTCACTACATATATCCAAGCTGCATTATTCCAACAGTAATATTTCTTCAAAACACATGCATGGAGAATTACCATGATGGTCATCTTCAATTCAATGGAGCAGTAGACTTCAAAAATGAAAAACCAATCTCATTTCTACTGTCCTCACCGGGGTGTGGGCGTGCACTTGTTTCGGTCTCTATACTATCATGATCAATTCTCACAATCAAGTTTGTGGGCGACGATGTATCTGCTTCAAAATCAGACGGTTCATGGTCCTCGTAGGAGAAGGAACGGGTAGAGTGACCGGTAGTCTTGAACCGGGGGAGCGTAGCTCCTGCGGAGGAGGACAATTGTGAACTTAATGGAGCTGGTGGGCTTCCACCTAGGGTGGGATGGGTAGGGGATTTTCCTCCTCTCTTTCTTGCAGCCCTATGCCAGTTCTTAAGAGCCTTGGCTGTTTGTTGATCAAATATAGATTTCTTCATGTGTGAGCCCATCTACGAATTCAACCATGGGAGTGATTTCTTAACTTGAAAGCACAATGCTATGCTAAAACTAGATACTGTTTCCATATATTTTACTAGAACTATGATAGATAGTTTGATCCCAAAAGAGTTGAAAAAATTGTTAGTTGCTAAGAGGGTGAAAAATGTGGCTTCTTATAACCCTTGACTACAGGAGCTGGCTAAGTAGTACAGACATGCGACGCGACACAAACATACATCAACAAAAAAATTGAAGATAGTGTTGGACACCACATGCAAGGGAGACAGTAAAAGAATGTAGTTTTGTATATGAAACATTGGTGTGTATGTGCCTATATAATAACTTTTCAATCACTTTTAATGGAAAGCCTAAAATGCCACAGAAAAAGAGTTAAAATTCATCCTAAACCATGTAATTGTTCTTGTTTTAACATTGCAGCACCTTTTTGTCAAAATGCTATTATGTCCATTGGTGGACTCATCACCGTCTTAAAAAATGTCTGCTATTTAGGAGAAAATTTTGGGTGCGTGTAGGATACCACTGAGTCGCTGACGTGGTGCCCAACGCCATATCCCAACCGTCCAAAAGTGTTTTTAGACGGTCCAAATTTTGAAAAAACTCTTCCACGGAAGAGTGTTCAAACTCTTCTACAGAAGAGTTAAATTCTTCCGTGAAAGAGTTTTTTTTTAAATCCGGACCGTCCAAAACTCTTTTGGAAGGCCGGATGCGCGCTGGGTACCGCCATGTTGTACCCAGCCGATACCCAAGTTTTTCTCCCTATTTAGGGATCGGCATCGACCAAGACTTCTGCAAATAAAGTCCACTTGACCAGAAAAAAGTGAAAAACCTTTCTGTTTGTCACAAATTAGAGGAAGAAAGATTTATCAGAGCTGACTACCTGGGCTACAAGGGCATACAGTGGGAGGGTAATGTAGCTGCACAAGAAAAGGACTCCAAACCTGTGAGCTCAACAAAGTTCATTCAAGCAATTCAAGGTCAATTTCAGTGTTCTGGAGTAATTTTCTCTAGACATAAGGTGGCTAATAAATATTTACACTGTTAGAAGAGAGAAATTGTGGGAGAAACACTTACCCTACGGCAATTTTTGCAATCACAATTTTAAAATTATAATGGAAGCAAGATTTCAGCCCAAATGAGTACTGCACACAAAGCCGATTGCCATGTTATTTATGTCGAACATTTGTAATCATATTTTGTTTATTGGAAAGATGAAAGTATAGAATCCTTACCCATATCCACAAGAAATATGTGATCTGGAAAGCATTCTGCAAGTAGCACAAAAGCAAACAAAGTATGTCAGTAAATGAGAATTAACCAAACATATCCCAGGTAGTACCTATCTTTTCCTCCTGTGTATCCGAAAGAAATGAATGATATGCGCAAACAGAAAAGGAAAAGAACATAGGGGAAAAATAAAACTCCCATCTGGATTTTCAAAGTTGAGCCTCAAAATGCATTGCTACATTAGTATGTCCATTAGGCTGGATAGTGGATACTAAGTTATCGAAAAAAGAAAAAGAGAAGTGCTACAATAGAGGACAGAGCTACCTGAAACAAAGCAAAGTGAATAAGATTAAGAACTAGTTGTGGGCGACCTAACCAGAAATACTTGTCCGAGCCTTGTACAAGAGGAATCCCTTGAACAACTGCAACTCTTTCTGTGATTTCGAGAGCCATACTTGTCAAAATAGCTTGGAGCTTTGCTCCAACAGCTAAGATTATCTGGAAAACCAATTACATAATCAATGCTCGCCTTCTATATTAATCTACAAACAAACAGTAAGTCTACGAACACAAAAGCCGGTCACAGAGAGTGCATAGACATTGTGTGGCGGATGAATTGTTGATCTGCAAAATACATGGCTCAGAAGAGGTTTCTTACAAATAGAGGAATTAAGGTAGCCCAAAACAATGCCTGCCACCCTGAAAGAGATTAGTTTATCTGTAAATTAGCTGAGGACCGAAAATATTTAGTTGGAATGGAAATCCCAATGAAAAGAGAATGCTCACCATACACATCGAGGAACAAGAAGGTCACAAATGATGCCCACAATACAGGACTATCAACACCGTGAAGAAACATAAAGTCAGGAGTTAGGAACAGATATACCTAAGAATCACACACGGACACATGACATGACACGGACACGTGAAGTCCACACAAATAGTCTACTGTTTTTATACTTTCTTATATCATGTATAAAGGTAAGGAATTGTTATATGTTGTGTCAGTGACTGTTTACTTGAATGTGATGACAAAATATAGTACGACACTGATTTCTAAAGTGCAAAGGAGGAGAATACGTGTAAAATACCATTCTTTTCATAGTTGTCAGAATCGCCCAATTCACGATTCGAGTAAAAACGATACGAATCTACAGGTGAATCAAGGTTACCTATAATCGATTGTGAATCATACGATTCACGGTTCGTTTCGCGATTCTATTCACGATTCATGCAAAAACGATACGAATCTACAAGTGAATCAACAATTATTGCATTCGACTAAAGTGAAATCACTTTAGCGGTTGTACCTAAATTTTTCCGTATAAACTAGTTTTGTACCTATTAGGCTACAAACTTTTATTGTTATTTGTTATAAGACTTGGCTTTCATTTTTATAATGAGTATTTATATCTATATATTTTATTATAGTATTTAGTTCCATGTATCTACTCTTTGCTATTAGACCATATAATCATCAATTTATGGAAAAAAACTTCAATACTTATTTAAGCTTAAATTGGTCAATTTTACAATGCATCTTTATTATGCAAGTGCATAGACACATATTATTTCAAGTATTTTTGAAACTTAGACCGAATCATTACGATTCACGATTCGAAAAAGGGTCAATCCAATTCTCGATTCAATTCACGATTTGACAACTATGATTCTTTTACTTTTATCAATGGAATCTAAGCAAGCTAACTCATTTATGTGTATGTTTAGCTTAGAGTTCACAAAATTTTGGAGAAATGGTAGGACAGGTTTGGATATGTGTCTAGATGTGTTTGATGAGTGTTTGTGATTATTAGAGAATATGAATAGACTACGGTTCTCTAAGTTTCAGAGTTCACAAAATTTTGGAGAAATGGCAGGACGCGTTTGGCTGTGTGTCTGTGGGTGTCTAGACGTGTCTGATGAGTGTCCGCGCTTATAAGTGAATACTCCTATTGCATCTAGGAAAGATCAAATTATCAAACCTCAAATTACTCCAAAAGAATCGTAAATGTATATCAGAATATTACCTGACTGCCACAATGGTCTTATAGTCATCCTCTAATGATCTTTCAATATACTTTCGGAAGTTGAATTTACTTCCAGGAGCCAAGTGGACCTATATAGGCAGTATGATTAGAAGTAATAAAGACAATCGGAAATCCGAAACTATATAAAGAATTTGGCTATATAGAAACCTCACATTGATGAATCCATTGCGCAAGGTCAAGTAATCGGACCTGTTAACAGACCTAAAAAATTGCAAGCAGAAGCACCCCTGCAAGTTGAATACGTCACACAATGATTCCTGATTTGAGTGCAAAATAGTCCCTAGGTTTTTTCAGGATGTGGTAGAATGTCCCAATATGTTAAACAATATAGAGAAGATCACATGAAAATGAGAAAGCCAAAGTTATATCTCACAATGTAAAAGAAGACAGAATTGTTGGTCCAGAAACTAGTGTGTGCTCTCACAAAAGATGTCTCGTGAGCAAGCCTGAACCTAGAATGATCTGCACATTCCCATAGTGGACAACATTAGAACAACGAGCAAGAAAGATTTGAGAACTAAGAAACCAAAACAATGAAACTTCTAGACTGGAAAGAGTTTGTCCTTTGATCATTATATAATACCAGCAGAAAACCCATAGTCTTGTGATGATGTCTCTTGCTCCCACTGCTTCCACCTGCGAATCTGAAACCATCATAGTTTCTATCAAACAAGGAAATGTTATTCGAGTTTATCGTCAGTTTCAAAATGCTTTTGGTTCTGGTACAGTGGCTAACTATTAAAATGCGCGAATGGCATACTGCTAACTTGACTAGAAGAAATTTCTTACAGCCATCATCTCGACTTTTCAATTACTCAATAGAACTAAAACAATGACTCAAGAACAAAAACAATAACTTACGAAGCATTGGATGGTCAGGGACAAGTCTCTGACCACAAAATTCGCTAAAAACATCATTTCAGCAATTCATATGGGAAATCGTTGCCACAGTAAACGGAAACATATTGAAAAAAGATTATGGTACTTCAAATTACCTTTAGTCTACCAAGCGCCATTGTGACAGCACTGTATATCACATGAAAGACTGCTAAAAAGAAAATGAGAATGTGTAACTGATGCAGTCCATTGACAGTTATTAGTGGTACCTTCCCCTGTTGGCAAGAATCAAGTTGGTTTAAGGAAGACTGAATTGCATGTCTTAAGTTGACAAAATGGCAAGTTGTTGTACTGATTTTTCAGTTGAACCAAGTATGCACAAACTTATTTAAGATTGTGATCAATCGATCACTTGAAGTCCTTAACATCAAGAGATAATCCTGACATGTATAAACTAGTGATTAAAAGACATGACAAAGCATTACTGTTTAACAAAAGTTCCAAAATAAACTGTTTACTTGCATAATAGCATAGTTTACTCATTCAGTAACAACCCACACGGGAGTATGTAAATGTTCAGTTCGTGTTCGATAAAAATTCCGTATAACAATTCAGTTGACTAAGCTCTTTATACTCTAGTTAACTACATGGAATGAATTTCAAATGATAATGGTATTGTCTGCATTTCAAATTTACAAACTGAACATCAAATATAGAATCAAATGCCTTGACTACCAAATATCTAAAGGAGACTAAAATTTTAGACTTGGTTTTGGTACGCGTTGATGGCCTTGGATGAATATTGTGTCGATGGGGAAGAAAAAGGCATCTAGAAAGATGCCCATAAATTATCATCACTTGCCATTCTTTACTACTACTACTACTCAACTATTACAGCAATATTAGGGAATACTTGCAGCCTTGCATGTAGTACCATAGCCACCAGCAGCTAAGACTCTGTGTTCAAACCATAAAAGCCTCCTTCCCTCAGTACCGATTTTGTCCCTCGGGGGACATGGCAACATAGTATCCGCGATCTTATAGGGAATACATATTTGTGCAATGTAATACTGACTAAATGTGAGGAGTAGCGAAATGAAACCAAGAACCATCAACTCTGCAATAATCAAAAGTAAATTATCTTTCAGGTTTAGGCAATCCCAACTAGAAAAAATAAACTAAAAAGAAACAAAATATGCAAATGAAGTTCTGAAAAGTAGTCACAAGTGTGAATTAGTGATGTTGTTTACCAGCTTTAACCTTCTCTAGAGCTTCAAATAGAGCTTTCTTGTGCCTTTTTGTGAACCACTGAAATAAGATTTTTGCATTTTTTCAGTACCTTTTTATTGGTCAAGTAGAATAATCCAAGAAACTAAGAAACTAAAACCAACAAATTCAACTACTGACTGAATTGAAAGCAAGGCAATTAACAGGCTAACAAAATAGACCAAGAAGCCATACAGAAGGATAACCATCTCACTGTTTGAAAGTAAGAAATTTGCTTGAAAGATAAAATTCTCTCTCTTTGGTATAGTTTTTTTTTTCTGGTTCCTATTTTACTATCAGGAAAAACAGAAAATTTTGATTGGTTGACAGGTTTTGAAACTCACTTTCTGGGTATTTTCTGGAAAAGAACCATTTTCAAGTAAATTTGGAAATATATTTCCAAATTCTGGAAAACCCCTTCTCTTTAAGAAAAGAACAAGATAAAAAAGAAAAAAACAATGACCTATTTTTCTTTCAAAAACAGTCTCTAAAACAAAACTGCAAAATTCATTATGTGAACAACAACTAAACATGATTTCTAAATTTTTCCCCTAATTAAAAAGGCAAAAAAAGAAGTCGTATTTACTCAATAAAATAAAATAAAAAGGAAAAAAGAGCACCAGAGAAAAACTCAGCTAGTCCTCTATTAATAACCCGAATTCAATTTAGAAAAATTTCTAGCCAACAGAAGGGAAAAAAAACATCAACTCATAAAGCATAATACTGATTTTCGGGGGGAAAAAAAAGGAGGGATAGAAAAACCAACCATCCGGAAAGAACAGGGCTATAATGATTTTATCTAAACTGAGAATAGACTCATTTTTTACAGAAAAGATTTCGACTTTCGAGCTGAATTCTTATGTGGGTTTAAGCAATTGAATGATTGTAAATACCATTCCAACTTTGTGGAGAACTTTTTCCAAGGCAATGGAGATGATGATGATGATCAAACAGACCCCAGCAACAGCCCAACTTGGCGTCTGATCAAGCTCCCTTGTTGTACCGCTACTGCTACTAACAGCCATCTCAACTATGCGAAAGAGAGAGAGAGAGAGAGAGAGGATTTGGGGTTTAAGAGTTCATAGAGGGGAGATGACAGAGTGCAGGAGAAAAAGAGCGCGCAAATGAGGACATGGTTAGCTGTAACTAACCAGTCTACTATAAAAAAAAAATGGAAGGTTCGGAGTCTAAGAAAAACCCTTCTTTTTATAAGGAATTACTTTTTGACATCTATCTAGGGTGATAATCGAGGCGAAAGAATCGAGCTTTATGAGACAAGCTGATCTCAAAGTAGTTTTAATTAAACTATACATGAGATGATCCCTACTAGCTTGAAGTTTTATAGCCGAGCGAGCCAAATAGTAACTTATCTGGACCTTGAAAATTTAACGAGTTTCAAAAGAATTTTCAAAAATTTGCTTGCTTATTTAGCACATTGATCTTGAAAAACATTTGTGAAGCGATGAGTGTTGATCTGTGGCCTATTTCCAATCAACCCTGAGCTTTTTGGAGCTTTTCACCACCGTCGGGTTGGAAGTCTACTAAAGCCTTGCCCGATAAAAAAAAAAAAAAAAAAGAGTCTACTAGTGCCTTTTGGACCGAAAACGGTCCAAACACTCGAGAAATATTGACTCGACTCGCTCTGTATCATTAATCAAGAATGTATGTACAAAAGTAATCAACTAGCTCACATAAATTGATTCAATTAAGGGAGTACTTAAAGAACGTGATGGATTCATATCTAATTAGTTGTGTGTGTGTGTTTTTGTAAATTAATGAACTGGGCCGTTCGCGAATTATTTGAGGCTCGGTTCGGTAAGAGTTCGTTCGAGTTCGATTTGTCTACTAAACGAACTGAACCTGAACCTCAATATTAGGCTCATTTCATTAATGACCCGAACCTGAGGCTAAGTGGATTCGGCTCGGTTAGGCTTGCGAACTTGGGATCAAAATGTAATTAATAATACTTTAGGGGTCTACCTATAAATATTTTGTAGTTGAGGGATTCTTATGTAATTTGACATTCTTTTATCCCAATTAGAGTACTCTATTAGGAATAGATGGGTTTTCTCAGCCGTTTCCCATGGTGCACCACATCGGCTCCTTCCTCCTCCTCTCTGCCTCTCCATCCGCCTCCTCTACGTTGCCTCTCTCCGCTGCTTCATCCAGATCCGGTCAATCATACCCAGTTATTCCATTCAGTTGCTATTAAGTAGCTCTCAATATATTTTTTTCTGTTGTGTTGTTTTTCTTTTGATTTCTTGATTATTGTTGCAGATCTGTTTGTTTTCGTTTGATTTTTTAATTATTGTGGTAGATCTACATGTAATATTATTTTAAAACATGTCTTTTTCCCCTCTCAGTTTGTGTTCTAAATTGCTACCCATCTGGATTCGAGCCTAAATTCGGCTCGGTTCGGCTTGTTTGAGTTTAATGAGCTCTATCGAGCTGAGCCCGAGCTTTGAAATTTTTTCACGAGCCGAGCTCGAGCTCACTTGTCTAGGCTCGAATCGAATCCCAGCCGAACTCAAGCTTGACTCATACCTTACCAAACTGATCCCGAACCTCATAGGGTTCGGCTCATTTACAGTCCTAATCAAGAACTATGTACAGAAGTAGTCAACTAGCTCACATAAATTGATTCAATTAAGGGAGTGCTTAAAGAACATGATGGATTCATATCTAATTAGTTGCGTGTGTGTGTTTTTGTAAAAGATTGTTGGAACTTGTGGCTCATATGGAGAGGTATCGAGAAGTTCTAATGAAAGACTAGTGCGAAGCGGAGCAAACCGAGCCGGTGATAGACCCCAGCTGTACGGT
>JAXBDA010005585.1:12463-23900 GCA_036023075.1 Gaultheria prostrata
CGTGTGTGTGTTTTTGTAAAAGATTGTTGGAACTTGTGGCTCATATGGAGAGGTATCGAGAAGTTCTAATGAAAGACTAGTGCGAAGCGGAGCAAACCGAGCCGGTGATAGACCCCAGCTGTACGGTTGGAATAAAGTAGATGTTATAAATACTCTCTATTGTAAAAACCCTAGTTGACTTTTATCAAATAACAGACTCACTCTCGCTCCTGTGGACATATCCAGATTTTGGGGAACCACGTAAAATCTTGTTTTCTTCTTTTTTTACTGTTTTCGTATTTCATATTGCGTGTGATTGATTTAGCGCTAACAAAGATAAATCTCCAAAAAAAATGCATGATATAACCCCCCAAAGTTGATGAGCCATGAATAAAGGTACTCAGTACTAGGAACAGACCAAATTAGGAACTCACCAAATAATAGACCATCTCTGTAAGCTTGACCTCTACATATCTCACACACGTTATTTTGAGTACAATAGTTTGAGGAATGAAGTAGACCTGCTCTATGCTTAGTATGCTAGTTTATCATCTTTACGAGAAAATGTTGGGTGCAAATAGGGTACCGCACACGTGGTGCCTGAGCGCGCATCTCGACTGTCTAAAAGTGTTTGGAACAGCTCAAGTTGCAGAGAGACATTTGGTTCGATGGCATTAAGAGTGCACTAAGGTTTTAGGAGAAATGAGGTCAGGAGTTCAACTTCTTTTTCAATGCATTTGCTAATCTAAACATTTTGTAACACTGACTTTTACCGATCACAAAAGGAGTCAACTTAAGGTCGGTCATATTCAAAATTTCACAAAAGGATATTATTACATGATTAGAGAAAGGAAAGTGTCCAGCTTGAAGTCAAGATTTCATGATTATGAATAGGGACGACCTCCGCATCCTAATAGATTCGTTGGGGGCTTCTATTGTTTTTTATAGAAAAATTCAACAAAAATTAGAATAAAAATCCAACAAGATGAAAGATCGATGATTTTTTTATATATATAATATATGCTTAAACGGAATTTACTTGACAATAAGATGAGATGAGATATATATGAA
The DNA here is from genome assembly GCA_036023075.1 of Gaultheria prostrata. Classification (NCBI taxonomy): domain Eukaryota; kingdom Viridiplantae; phylum Streptophyta; class Magnoliopsida; order Ericales; family Ericaceae; genus Gaultheria; species Gaultheria prostrata. Next base: position 13,514 of record JAXBDA010005585.1, read on the forward strand.
TTCGTACCCAAAATAGAAGACTTGGATAAACATTATGTGAATCCAATGGAAATCACTCTCAAGGAACAAGGGGTCATCATCCATTTATTGCCAAAATGAAATTTTTAATAAATATTGTAGCCATATTGATCAGGCCTTCTCTATTTGGTTGATGGTAACCATTGCAAAATCATAATTAACATACTATAATTAGATTTTAGATAGTTTTGGGTACGTAGGGGGGTTGAATGACTACCACACATTTTATTGAGATGGACGGGTGAAATATGGATTGTAAACGTTACCATATTCTATGTGTTTTAACCGGTCATTCAAATTAATATGACAAATGGAATTAGGTGAAATATATACCTCTTAATCATCTGAGTAAATTTATTGCCAAAATGAAATTCGTAATAAATACCGTAGCCATATTGATCAGGCTTTCTCTATTTGGTTGATGGTAACCATTGCGAAATCATAATTAACATACTATAATTAGATTTTAGATAGTTTGGGGTACGTAGGGGGTTGAATGACTACCACACATTTTATTGAGATGGACGGGTGAAATATGGATTGTAACGGTTACCATATTCTATGTGTTTTAACCAGTCATTCAAATTAATACGACAAATGGAATTAGGTGAAATATATATAGCTCTTAATCATCTGAGTAAATTTATTTGGACATCCGATATCTGATTAACCATACTCGTTTTATGATAGGGCTGTGAGATTCTGCATTAAAAAGTAAAAACACCACTTGATTCCACTCATGTAACCAAACGAAACTAAGTCTTGAGACCCTTGAGAGTCGAACCTTGGTCTTTTATTTTGCTTGGCAATGTATAAAGTAAACCCCTTGAGCTTTAGAATTGGGAGGGTGTTTGGGAGGCTCATTTGTAGCTTTTTATTGTCATTTTTTTGACTTTTTAGATTATAGTCGGAATGTATTTTAAATTTGGTTGAGTGTTTAAGAGAAATGTGGAGAATGCATTTTGCAGCAGGAGCACTGCTTGGGATATATGTACAAAATACATTTTGTAGGTCTTTTTGTTAATTAAAATAAGAAAAATGGAAAATAAGAAGCCAAAAAGCTCCTCCAGCCTACTTTTGGCTTCTCCTCTCTAATTTCAAAAAACTGAAAGTCTGAGGTTGAACCACAGAGAACGGTTTCTTGAGTGAAATGGCTTTATCGATCTAAACAGTGATTTTTTTAACCGTAGGTAGTCAACCCTTTTCTTTCTTGAATTTTGGTGATTTTTAAAAACTATGATTTCCAAATTGAAACTGAAACTATGAATTTGCTTGAATTTAACAAAGAGGCTCGGGCCAATGTTCATATCACGTACTACAGCCTACGATCCATCATTCTCACTATTTGCATGATTTAGTGACAAGGTAATTTTAGGCTAACCCGGTAGATAATTTTGTGAAATTCCTTTTAAACACTTTCCGGTGTTTGGTCTAATCTAGGCTCGATTGGAAGTTGGTTAAACCCTCAAAATGACATCGATTTAAGTATTATGGGTGCCAATGTTATTGTCGACGCAAAATAAAAAACATAACAACCTTGAGTTTTAAATCGATTACGAGCCCGGATTAAACACACAAGCTTTGTTAGCATGGTTGTGAGAATCATGAAACCACATAGGCCATAGAGTGATGATCAACCTAGGTCGGGCCTATAACGACTATCCCTCCATTGACGAAGAACTTGCCAAAGAAAGGCTGAAATACTAAACATAACAGCTTTTTAAGTAATTAAAGAAGATTGGTCTAAGGAGTGTACCGAGGAGATGTGTACGGGAGGGTAGACCAAATGTGTCCTCTTTTCAATCTCAAAGGAATACAAAACTAACACTCATCTTAGATTCAGGTTCGATATGAGAAACAACTGAGTAGTTTGCAAATACTCACTACCAAGCCTCAATATCTTAATTTTAACAACTTTAACTAAGAATTGAAAAATAAGGTGTAGGATAGGTTCTTGGTTAGTCAAATAAATTCAACTTCGAGAGGTACAATTCAGAGGAAAATAAAGAAGAAAAGTGATGGGATGAAAGATTAGGCAAAACACACAGAGAGAGAAGGCAACGGTATTCAGTCCACTCCTTACATCAATCGTTCGTATACACAGCTCTAGGAGAGAGGTATTCACGAGCGCTCACAAGAACAATGTTCTTGATTCCATAACTCTGAATCACTTTCTCTCTCTAGGGTTTCCATGCCTTAGGGACGAATCAATCGCCTGGAATTTGTGAAGGAATGTCGTATATTTATAGGGATCTATAGCCAATCATTGGGCTGTAGACATTCCCCTTATAATATGACGACACGTGCTCTCTCCATGTGCCTGGGCCACGTGGGTGACGTCACTGGCTGTTAGGATAGCCCTAGCGGTCTTATCCAATGCACGTCATTCCATCGCGACGATCCCTAAACTTCTTAAGCCTCCAAGCCACTTATATCTCCCATATTCTCGTTGTAACTTGGCATGGTCGCGACCAATTTAGGTCGCGCCAACACCCCAAATGAGGCTCACAAGAATTCCCCTGCCCCTTGCCTCGAGGCCAGGTTCACTCGCGACCCTTTATTATAAGTATTGATACCTTCTCGTCGCACCAGTTCCCTTTTAGGCGGGTCGCAACGGGTAAATTCCTCATCATATAGGGTCTCTCTGCAAGGGGTGCCCTATACCTGGGTGATCACGTCTCAATTTCCTTCTCCCGCGAGGTATGGCCCTCGCGGTGAGTTTTTTCATCAAATTGTTGACTTTTGTCAACGCCCGACATGTCCAAGGTGGACTTGGCTTGCCACGCGGCAAGGTCAAGGAGTCAACATGCTGACCTTGCCTACATAAGGATTATGAAATGAACTCGGAATAAGAAAATTAAAAGTACAAACTGGTTGCTTATGAGAATCCTTACAACTTTTCTAAAAAGGAAAATAACAAATAACAATCACCAAACAATATCTTGGATTCCAAGAATTATGGAAATGTAAAGCTAAAAGCCGAAGAAGAATGCTAGGAAAGGTAGAGAGAGAGTGAAAAAATGGGAAGTATATAGAATATAGAATTTTTTATCATTCGTCATTCCTACTCTATTACATGGGAAAGGGGAAGGGGGGGAGTGAGACTCGATCCCGAGATGCAGTGTGGCCGTGTGGGGCATCCAAGAGCTCTATCGCATGAGCTACCCACCACTTGCATATAGAATATAAAGCCTCAGAAATGAAGTGGAATTTATCCTTACAACAGCAACCCACAGGTCTAAAGATTTTCTGATATCAGGGTGCAAAACATAAAACCCTTCAAAAATGATCTTGTCAAATTGAACAGAGAACATTTTAATGGCCGTTGATGCGTCCTCTTTGATGGCTCGGTTTACATACCATGTGTTCCCTGAGTTTCAGAGGTGAAGGCCCTCGGAAAAACTTTACGGACCACCTATATACAGCTTTGGTCAATGCTGGTTTGCACCCTTTTAGAGACGATGATGAAATCGATGGAGGTGGTGATGTTAAGTTAGAGCTGGAGAGAGCTATCAAACAGTCAAGAAGTTCAGTAGTTGTCTTGTCAAAAGACTATGCTTCTTCTGGGTGGTGCCTCGATGAGCTTGTGATGATCGTTGAATGTAATAGGACTGGCGAGCTTGTACTTTTCCCGCTTTTATAGCTACAAAATAAATCCAGAAATGTAGTTCTATACAACAAACTGAACAAAGGAAAAAAGAAAATACAATATGCTAAACGTTAAAAGACGAGAAATGGAAATTGTAATTTCATACTGACTCTAACATGCTAGTTAATATAAAAACTCGTACTGCCCGTGAGTACACGCCATCTTATACTTCTCACAAGGCCTCCTCTTGCAAAACCCTTGGGAGAAATAAAGCTTTGAATATGAGCAATAACATGAAAATCATGAGGGCCGAAAGCTTTGAATTCTCTGAAGGTTCCTTTCCTACGATTGTAAGACACTAAAGAACTGGAATTCCATACGAACAACATATCCCCATTTCTTAGAAACATAACCGGATGATGCAAGTGATGCTCAGGCAATCCACAATAGAAGTTGTTGTCAATGACAAACTCTCTAGTCCAGGACTCCTTGACACCATAATCCTTCATCACCCAAACATCAAACTGACCATTAGCCAATTACGTAACATGGAGAGAGGAACTCACCTAGTACCCCGACATTGATCCAAGAGATTTTGTTAAGACAGTCTTGATCAAAATGGGAAGGCCAAGGAACAGGTCCAAACTGCTCCATCTCAAAATCAAACGACAAAATCAAATTGACAGCTGTAAAATCATCACTAATCCAGTGAAGAATGCCATTTAGGAAAAAGTCAAACGATCCCTTAGGCATGGGTAATGGGGCATCGCCAATTCTCCTCCAGGATTCTGTGCCAAGAGTGTATACATCAGCAGCTATTGTTTTAGTAGCTAGAGAGCAAATGAGTCGCAGGATCGGTATATGACACTTGCATGAAACAAATGACCTTGTACTTCATGGTCTTTGGATTGAAACCAAACCCAGAATGCTTGAGGCAAGTATAAGCTTGATTCACAGAAGTCAACTTCGGAAGAATCATAATTTCACCTAGGACTGGGTGTGAAGCAATCCATTACAAGAATCCACAAGAGTCACTTGACCATGGGAGAGTTCGAATTTAGTACTTCTCACGGTTAACCATTGACAACTAAAAGGGCGGTCATCCGCCTTGGAAGAGACAGCGGCGGATGTTTCCTCCAGATCTAGATGTAGACAAGGTGAAATGCACATGGATTGGAACTGTGTCGAAGGACAAGGCTAGCACAAACATTGGGTGCTTTAATAAGGTTAATTTCAGAAAAATAAGGGTCTGAGGATTTTGAGGAATGTGCAAACACATTTGCAACAGAATATGATCTTTGGAGGAAGCCTTGAGAGAATTTCGTACAATCAAGTTCATAGGCAGTTCAAGTATACGGCAAGGTACACTTTTTGATGCTGCTGTATGATCCTGCGGCTCTTGTTCATCCTCTTTTCCTTCAAGAGTTGGGTTGTGTTCTCTTCCTCTTTTGCATCTTTCAATGACCATTCTATACCTGCTGGCTACAAAAATGGGGCATGGATGTAAAACGAATAAGGTCATTTACTGCAAACATCAGCTCAAGAACAGTAGCTTTCTCTTGAAACAGGCATTGCCCACTCTATTTAAATAAAAAAATGTGGGCACCATACCAAACGACTATCATACCACAAATTTCCTGAAAAGAATAACCAGGTTGCAGAAACGCATGCATTGAAATATTTTAGAATGTCAAAGCAGATAACAAAAAGAACACACGGCATATGGTATCTCCTCCCCTAAGAGTGATCTTTTAACTTAGTTTAACTATTGATGGTCTCCTTAATATATCTATGCCATTTTATATGGTATCTGCTACACAGCATATGGTATCTCCTACACAGCTTCGTTTGGCAATAAGAGTTTGGGTTCCTCAATATCTTTCATTGTGCCATTTTTTCCAAATGTGAAGATCCGAGGCTTGAATTTATGTGTCATTTATGTATGTTCTGACTCTCACAAAGATGGAAACTTGCATGATTTTCATGTTAAATTTAGAAACAAGAGTAAGGGTCTTGAATGGACCTATGGCCCAACAATCCATGGAAATGAAGAAATGATATGGTTAAGCCATTGGAATGTGAAGAATCAGTGGCAAGCTGGTGACAAATTGAATGTTTCAGTGGTTTGGGGGGTTGGTTTCAAGGTAAAATAATGTGGGACCGACTTAGTGTATGAGCAAGAGGAGAAGTGCCCCCAGTCAAATAGTGGCGGATGCACCCAGTCAATTAGTGGACAAGGAGTAATCCAACACCATGACTTTCCTTCTCCTCAGAGTGTCATTGGAGGAGATTTGTCAGAATATGAGAGGAGTCAAGGGGTGTATCTCCTATGCCATTATGGTCAATGTTCTAACTAAAATACTCCTCAAAACCATTCAAGTATCAGTGGATGTCTCAACCGTCTACAAGCGTCCAATTGGGGCATTATAGTAGCTACAAGGTGTGTATAGCTTCCTTTCTAATTCAAGTACTAAAAAGAAGTTGCTTGAAGTTAAAATCAGCACCATGGTCCTGATTATACAAGGCTAGTTTTATCTTTCAGGCTAACCAATTCTACCCTTTACAATAGTTTTGATGATTCCATTTGGATCATATCATTTTTTTTTTTTGGTTTTAGAAACTTACTTTGTGCTCACCAGTGAGATGCTCTGGACCATGAATGAAGGAAGCATGATAATGAGCACATAAATTAATTTGGGTCTCTAGGCCTGCCCTGATGCCTTTCGGCTTTGATTTGAGGGTATGGTTCTGCAACAAAACGTCCCTGTAGCTCCTCGGTTCTTGGAGGTTTAGGGGGGTCACTGTTTCAGTGATACTCTGAGAGCAGCCACTTTGTGCATATTGCCAAAGGTTAGGTCTGTCTCCAATCATCCCCGCCCATATCCCCAATTGGGAACTAGATGGGTTCTGTTATTGTTGTTGTTGGTTTTAGAAACTTACTGAGAACATTAATTGTATGGAAATCTATATCTATGGGACTTAATAAACAAATAATCCAACACATTTATCTTGACCTAAATGCATTTCTATTATGAGTTTATTTTAGATGTATTATTTCGATCGTCAAATTGGCTTAACAAAACGTACAGTCCAATCCTTTACTACTAAGCACAGAGAATCCACCTCCTTTTATGAAATACTCTATCCAAAAGTACAAGAGTCTCAAAGTCGAAATTTTGAAACACAAATCGGATATAAACATGCGGACAAAATTTAATTTTTGGGTCTTTTTCGCTACACTAAAATGGAGGAGTAGTAAAATCATTTCATCAGTAAAAAAAATAGCATGATTTACCTTACAACTCAACAAATGTACAATTAATAAGATGAAGCGAGAAATGGAATAAGCAAAACCATGCTATATATTAAAATGATCTCACAGCCTAGCTCCTTTAGTCTTTCCTCACATTATTTGGTTGGTGGAGAATTTTAGATAAGGGATGTATCAAAGCATGGAAAGGGGCTCAGAGAACCCCAACATCATCATGGGTACCACTGGGAAGGGGCCAGCATGCATCTCACGCCCCATTATGGGGACAACTCCTTCCCAAAAGCAATGTCTTTCTACATATGTAAAGAGAAAAATGAGCAAGCAATTCTATAGAGAGAGCAAGGGAACACACACCTTAAGATGGGCCAAGGCTAGGTGTATCTCCGTCAGGAACTTAACGGCGAGAGTCATTATGGTGGAGGTTGTTTCGTACCCGGCCACCAGCAGCGCCACCAAGAAATCCACTATCTCCTCGTCGGAGAACCAGCCGCCTCCGCCTTCCTCATCCAACAAAGCTCCCAACATGTCGTTCTTTCTCTCCCCTCTCTCGCTCTCTTTTCTCCTCTCTCTCACCACCAAGCTCAATGCCTCCGCCACTTTGCCTCTTGCCTTCAAAACAAGAAATCCAACTTAACATTAGCACAAAAACCCAGAGAAATTAATCATGCAGTACCACATTTTCAAATAACGGTATCGGAAGTATCGTATAATACATAAGCAGATTGTAGCAATCGTGAATTTTATAAAAATCATTTCTCTAAGAATTTTTTATTAAATATTCGGCTGCAAGCCTGTAAGTGTCATGAATCGAAAACCCGTTACACATCAGAAACCAGCTTATACGGATGCAATTTTCTGCTCTCACCAATATAGCAATGTGTAACGGTAAGGTATCAGAAGGCCATGTAACGGCCGATTCTTAAAACATTGTATAGTAGAGACAATCATGTACATATGCATATATATAGAAAAAGTACTTGGATGGCACGGCGGTAGGTGGAGGAGAAAAGGGCGAAAGGAATAGCAAAAACTGTTAAAAGGTACTCCAATTTAACTGCAATAATGCCAAGAGTTAAATGAAAATTAGAAATGGTATGACAGCAAACATATATGCAAAAATGCAAAGTGCCCTAACTACTTGAGTGGGCTGACAAATTCATTGGTGTCGCAATATCTTCAGATAAATGGTACTTTGCCATAGCAACTATCCAAATTTTTCTATGCCTTTTTCCAAACCTCAAATATCTCGTTCGGAACCAATTGAAGAAATTTTGCACCCAACACAAAAGCTTTAAGTTATTCGGGTTTGCTACAGGCACAACACTGACTTCCTTTCATTTCCTTCCTTCTCCGAAATAGCCAAAACATAAAAATTAAATTATCACAGGATCGTCAATTCATGAGTACAACCTCAAAATTCACTTACCAATTTCCTCACCCACACGATCCCATTTAAGATCCATCACCTGCTCTCTGATACCAATTGTAAAGCCCTAAAATTCTAGGCACCGCAAGATAAAATTATCAATAATTAACAATTTTCCCCAAGTCTCACAATCCGAATCCAACCGAAGTTAGTAGAAAAGAATTGAAGGATGTCTCATAGAATTCACACGCTAAAAATGTTCAATGAGAAAATATATATTTTTTCTCCCTTTGCCTTCCTTTCCCCATTTCCCCATTTCCCTCTCTCGGTGCAGTCACCACCCCCACCTATACAAGAAATTCTCTTCATTTATATTAGTCTGTACAAATAAAGCATGATGTGCAATTTTTAGCATGAGGTGTCAATATTGGCCATTAGTTGTCAAAATGAGGCCAAATGCAAATTAACTAGCCTTGCCTACACAAGTACTCCACGTACAGCTTCTATCAATTTGATGGAAATTATAAAATAAAGGGATTTACCTATAATTAAATACGGGGTGTTACATATGCAGCCCAGAAAACAGCCATATTTCAGAGGCCACAAATGCAAATATAACTCAGTAACAATACAGATTTCAAAATTCGTGCGCAACACAGCTTGAAGTATTGCATGGAAATGCCTGCTAACAGTCTCGGTAGATCTCCAAAAGTCAAAACTTCGTGCGCCTCTGCTTTGTATGGTGCAAGAGGATCCACAGGAATATGGCTACTCTCTCCTCCAAACATACGTTTCGTGAGTCTCCTAAGCCAACACCTCGGACTAAGCAGCACAACCTCAAGAACGTATACCTATTGACTCTCAACTGATCGTGACAATTAACCTCATTACCCCTTGTCAGCCTGTCGATTCTATCTATTTGACTCTGGTAAAGGTTCGGATTCGGAGACAAGTGCGGACAAGCCTCCTTATCAAAACTAGTGACGAAGAAGTAGAGGCGAAACACACCAAGTGCAGCGGTAATAAAAGTCTGTAATTCCGCGAATGCCTCTTCCTCCTGTCTTCTTCTCAACTGTGTTTTGTTTAATCTTGTCATCCTAAAATTCATTAGTTATTAAGGGAACATTCACATATTACCACAGGTAGGGTTGCATTAACAAATAAGACCTAAGGTGGCTTAATTTTCTCAACAAGTTTCACATTTCTCAACAACTAGGAGCAGGAAACAGTTTCACCGCGTGATTTCAAAATAGTTTTCTCAACAAATGCTAAGGGATTCCAGACCCAAGTGGCCTGATTTTGCCGAAATGTAGGTGACCCAAGTGAGAACAAGGTTGGAGGAATACATTTTTTTTTTTACCTCAATGTCGTCATCAGCTCCAGCTTCTCAGAATGCAAAGGCGATCGGAAGTGAGTAGACTGTGTCTCCTTCAAGACGATCGTTAAAATGTCGCTGAGAGGAAAGGGAGTTTCACCGTCGACGATCGTCGCACGCTTCTAAACGCGAGATTATGTTGGACGGGCTTTTATGTTTTGATTCAGTACAATCAAACCTATTTTAAGCAACATAAATTCATATAAATTCATCAAGATCAAGTACTAATCTATTCTCAATTGATATAAAAATTTTAGATGATTTGTATTCTTCTAGCGTTCTACAATATGAATGTCTTAGATTATGAAAATATTGCTTGGATAGGAAAAAAATGTACTTAGAGTCCCGGAGTAGTTGATATGGAAGGAGTTAAATTTCAATGTACCCAAAGCCATTTTAAGAAATAGAAATTCATTTAGATTAAGTACCAATGTGTAATTTATTTGCGAGATCTTCATATAACATATGTGTTGTAATAATTTCTACGAGAAGAATGTCTCGGATCGTTAAATAAGGGTCATTATAGGTAGAAATCGTCTTTGTAAATGTTAGCCTGAAAAGCAGTCGTTTTGAGAACATATCGCAGGTTCAACCTGTGGCATGACGTGGAAATTATTTTTACAGAAATAAAAAACGACGTCGTTTCGTTATCTAAAAGTGAAAACAAATACAGTAAATGTTATCCTGAAACGCAGTCGTTTTAAGGATGTGCCGCAGGTGCAACCTGCGGCATGAGTGGAAATTATTTTTACAGAAATAAAAAACGAC
>JAXBDA010005586.1:0-23897 GCA_036023075.1 Gaultheria prostrata
CATCCCCTACCCGATCCCCAAAAAAATCCCCGAATCTCCTACCCATTCGGGGAGGGGATGGGGCGGGGAGGGGCGGGTCGGCCGAGATTGCCATCCCTATCCACGTACTTTCTTTTATAGGAGCCAATAGGTGGTCCCATGAGTTTTTTTTTGCTAACGAGGACAATCAAACATACGTCATGCAAATTCTTTTTTATTTTCCCAACTCTAGCAATCCGTAGGTGTACCCGTACAGATTTTTCTCTCCGAGATAAATTGTACCCCAGTTGGGTACTAACCGAAGGTTGTTTACGAGGTTTCTGGTGGTTCAGGGGGTGTTCTGCTAAAAAAAAACTGGTTTTGTTTTAACTTAAAAAGTCATTCTATTCCTCTAACAAAAAACGCCACCAAAAAATTGGTTTTGTTTTAACTCTAAAACCACTCTATTCCACTAAACCTGTTTTTTGGTTTATTCATTTTGTCTTTATTCAAAAAAAATTCGCAATTGTTAGTTTTGCATCAAATTTTTGTGATTTATTGGTACCTCTCGACGAGACGAATCTAAAGACTATAAAATCATAGTCAAAACTATTTTTTTTTAATAAAGCCAAAAATATGTGGTTTATTGGTTTAATTTTAGCTTTATTCAAAAAATAATTAATTTTCACTATAATTTCATACTTGTTAGATTCGTTTCGTAGAGAAGAACCAATAAACCACAAAAAATTGACGCAAAACTAATAAATGCAAATTTTTTTTGAATAAAGACAAAATGAATAAACCAAAAAACTAATTTCTGGTTTTTTTTTGCCAAAAAACCAACATTTAGTGAAACAAGTTGTAGATTTAAACTACAACTAAAGGTCTAAAAAACTAAAAACCCAAAAAATCCTTTAGTGGAACACCCCCTTAGTTTTTTTAATCATCGTGTTCGGAGCCATTTGATGTGGAAAAAATACTACAATACACATCACTTATTTGGGTGTGTATGATACAGATCCCTATAAAAGTTACTACGATTATTTTTTTATAAAAGTTACAAAACACACCAAAATATTACGAATCATAGAAAATGTTACGAATCATATTTCTGAAAAGTTACGAAACGCTAAAAAAATGTTACGATTGTCAATGAAGTGGCACAATCTGAACCATACAATAGGTGCATATGGTACACCCCTTTAATGGGTGTGTATTGTAGCCATTTTCATTTGGATGTAAACAATTCCACATGCATCGAATGGCATCAAATGACTCCAGGCACAACTAGTATAATTTGGGGTCATTCGAGATCTGTTCGGTCGTTAAGTTCAAGATTCTGAAATTAGTCGATGAGCGTAAATTCACTCGGACATTTATGGAAAAAAAGAAGTTATATAATCAGTCAGACTCGGCTGTGCCCCTGCACCAACAACCCCAATCGGAAATAAACATTAAATATCAAATAGAGCTAAATTAACATTTCGCTTTGGTCTGAACGGTCACAGCCAATTCTATAGACGTTGATCATGCATGGACCCACCTATATCTAGCTGTGACGGAAGGTGCTGTGACGAATGGTCCGTAACTGGATAAGATACGTACCATAAAAGTTGTACCCTTTTGTCGTAGGACTTGTCCACAGACAAAACCCTCTTTAGTCAAAAAATCAATTTCAATTACTGTAGTGTTTATTACATCTACCCCTCCTGAAGGTTTCTAGAATTATTCATTCTAACCCCCTTTCTTTCACCTAATAAAACTTCTTCTACTTCTTCTTATTCGACTGAGAGAGAATGCCCTGTTATTTTTATTTTTTTACTACTTGTGATCAAAACCCTTTTACTTATCAATTTCCTAGATAACTTTCATTCCCTCTCCTCCATTTTCCCAGCCATTTCAACTTCCGAAGTTCTTTATCAAAAAACCAACTTGGGCTAAGTTTCTCCCACTTGCTAAAATAGAAAACTCATAAAATAAAGTGGGTGATTTTAGCAAATAAAGTGGTTAAAATGGGTTGATTTTAGCGCCTGATTTTCTCATTTGCTAAAAGCACCCACTTGATTTTATGAGTTTTCCATTTTAGCAAATGGGGAACTCAGCCTGATACCCTAATGAAAGAAGAGAAGAAAAGGGGGATGGATAAAGGTTCGTGGTGTAATTGAATTTAAAAAAACATACTCCCTCCGTCCCTTTCATAATGTGTACATTTTCATTTTGGGTTGTCCCTTAATAAGTGTGTGTTTTGAAAAGTTAGTGAGTACATTTCCTATTTTGCCCTTAAAAGTATATTCCTTTTTAAAAAGTTAGTGGGTATTAATAATATTGATAATGGTAAGTAATGAAAAATAGATGAAAAAATTAAAGAAGTTGATATGAGAGAAAAATAATTGAAATTCTCAGATAACACACATAAAAGAAACGGAGGGAGTAGTTAGCATTTTACTTTTTAAATAAATACTTTTATCCTAGAAAGTGGTTTTATCTTACAAAGGGAACAATTTATTATTCTATTAAAAGTTTTATATTCATCATAAAAGTAGAGTAAAATTGAAGAGTTAATGCAATCTTACCATGTGTTTTGGGGCATATATTAACAAGACTCTTTTTTTTAAAAAAAATAAAAAAAATTCTTCTATATCGTTAAAACAAAAAAGAACTAAAATGACAATCTCTCAAACATAAATCTGAACCTCCAATAGAATCACGTGGGATTATCTTGTCCCTCTCGACACTATAACAACACACCATCCTCCTTTTGCTAATGAACCATCAATAAAAGTTTACTAAATAAGTTGGACATTGCCTTTTGCTCATGGAACTCATTTATTTTAGACCACCCCATGACGTCTTATCTGTCTATATATAACTATTTATGGAGTAGACACAGTATTCAATCAATATTCTCTGTTTTCTTCTTCTTTGTACCAAAGTTAAATATTTATGTCACCTCCGTTTTTTAAAGGCAAATGATTTTTACACCCCCTTTTACCCCCATTCTATTTTTATCTTTATTTATTTTGAAATTACCAAATTGCCCTTATCTCATGAGTCACTTTTTCATATGAAGGGCAATTTGGTAATTCCAAGTGAATGAAGACAAAAAAATGGAGCATGTGGGGGAGAAAAGGCTAAATTTTGTCTCTTCATCTTGATTGATGTTTCTAGCTTTGAACACGGTATAGTTTTTCATTAAAGCAAAATGTTGGGAACCTCTACAGTTCAACGTGTAAACACTTACAATATCTCATTACCATTTACTCTTCGAAATGTATTTCAACACTTACATAACGTGGGAACTCTGCAATGCATGCACACTGAAGAAGAAAAGGATATCATAATATATCCGATGTGTGCATTTAGAAGAAAGGTTGTGGATATTCTACCATATAAGCTAGTAGTTAAGATCAAGTACGTACCGTTTCAAAAGGAAAGTGGTACCATGGACACTAACTTCAATCCAATGTAATTTTTAGCTGGTATCGATCGATGTCGACCATACCCACTAATTCGGTCACTCTACATTCTATTTCGCTCGGCACCAATAGCTAATGTATTCCACAAATACAAGAAATGAAGAATGAATTTCTATTCTTTGAGAGGAAAATACAATTGTAGATGGTACGCTTAAGTTGTAAAACATCACTTTTAACTTGCTAGACAACCATCAAATTGATATACAAGACCTAACACCCTGTTTGTTAGAAGGATATGTATATGAGGGGAGAAATGAGATATAATAAGTGGGTGATCTATTTTGTACACATGTGAGGAAGTGTAGAATTGTTTTGTGAGGGTACAAATGCTACATACAAAATCAAACCTTTCATTACTAAAGTATTTCGCACATTATGATCCTTGTTGCGATTCCTGGCTTAAACTCAAAACTGACTTATTGTGTGTTTTACGAGACAGATCATTTTCTCACAAGACTTAAAAACTGACTAATGTCTCCTCTTTCTCACTCCATCTCCATCTCCTTCTCTCCCTTCTACTCCCTTTTCTTGAGCTGATCGGCACCGCCACATTGCTGGGTGCATTGGCGGTCTTGCCTAACGGTGTGTCGATCATGATGGCGCTCCCATTGGGTTGCTTTGCTGGAGGCTTCTTAGTTTATGGTCTAATGGCTGGTGGGGTGCGGCGGTAGGTTTGGCGGCGTTTTCAGATCTTTGGTTTGGCAGTGGTCCTCTCATGGACATGGCTTTTTGTTGATTCGGCGTCCGGGGAGGGGTTATGCGGGTGGCGTTCAATGGTTTGATTTTGTGTGGCGAAGGCGGGTGCTGGGTTCTCCAGTATCCTAAAAGGTGGCGGTCGGGCCGTTCTCCGGGGCAACAACAAGGGTCTTCTTCCTCGGGTCCCGGTGACGGTGGTGGCAACGGCTTGTCTCCCTTTTGGTGGCTGTGGAGCGATTGGTTGATGATTAAGGTTTACTGGTTAGGCCTAGCCCATTTATCTGGGCATTATTAGGCTCTTGGTGTAACTTTGAGCTTAATGTTTTATCTGTGTTTCTTCCCACATGGGTGTTGGGTTTCAGCCTTTTTTAAGTGGGCTTTGTCCTAATGGGTGCCCTCGATTGGTTTTTTGCCAATCGTCGGTTTGAGTCTCGGATTGGGAAGATTGCTCTGTGCATGATGTAGTTTCCTTGTCCTATTAGTCTTGTAACACTCTCAAGATTAATGACATTTTCTTTTGCCGTTCAAAAAAAAAAAAAAATTTGACTTATGCCAGTTCCTAACTTAAGTCAGTAATTGGAACAACCATGTCTAATTCCTAGATATAGCTAGCAAGCACTAATGATGTACATCAATTTGATAACTACATGTAATATTGGTGGGAGCTTTCAAGATTAGGTTTTGAGGGTGTGTTTCTCGCAATTTTGTTTGTCTCTAAGCTATAGATAAAAGTAAGATTGTCTTTCCTATTATGGTTTTTTGCTTTTTGGGGGGTTTTTTTTTTGAGGGGAGAGTTTTGTACTTTTTGAGCAAAAAGTCGACAAAACTGAAAAAATCGATAAGAGAAACAAAACCTGAACATTGCACCGACTATTTTGTTATAAATATCGTAGGTGTTAGTATCGGTGAGATTTCGGGTACTGTTTTTTATCTTATCATTGTAAATTTGTTACGATTTCAGGTACTGTTTTTCTCTTATCATCGTAAATTTGTTATGTGGATGGGATTTTTTTTTTTTTTTTGATAATCATGTGGATGGGATTTATAAGTGCTTAAATGACATTTTTTTATTTGTTGTAGAACTCAGGTAGGTCAGTGTAATTAATTTGCTACTCGTATTACACTTTTCTTCCTTCAAAAACCTTTTCCAGGTTTCCAATAATTCCAACCGCTTCCAAGCGTAGACTTGAAGTTCAAACGACCGAAAAAATCGTCGCCAAACACGTTTTCTCTCACTTTCTCGCTCCCGCATTCCGACGAACTGTTTTCCACCGAAAATAAGGTCAGTTGTTGTGTTCTTCACAACGCTAACTTTACTGGAATCTATTTTGATGATAGCGTTTGTTTCAAGTGCATGTTTCTTCAATTTTTTGTTCAGGTACTTTTCTTTTTCTTTTTGCACTTGTTTGTGTTTCAATTACAGTGAAATAGAAGTTACGCATTTGTGTTTGGCTGTTGAATTTTCGGTTTGATTTGGTTGGATCTGGTGTAGACACGGTTGTTGTACTCGAAATGCTGAAATCGGTGATATTATTGCTTTGGATTGTGCGAAATAAATGCTACGATGGAGTTGTGGAATGTTAGGGATGAAATTGAGTCGATAATTTTCGTTGTTTTGCATTTTATGATTGAATTATTTTATTTTTATTTTTAAAATTGTTGTGCTCCACTTGTTTAGTATTTGCTGTGTTTGCTTGAAAATAAATTTACTCGAAGGCATTTTTTAGATCAGAATTCAGTGAACTTTACTGAACTTGTGTTTACGTCATATATTTCTCTAGTCGAGACAAATGGCCAATCGGAAAATTTAATATGAATCTACAAAAATCCAGAAAAGACAAAGAAAAATACCAAAATAAATAAATTAGGAAGAACAGTGCCAAAGTTGCCCCAAAGTTGTTCCACCTGATTTTGAGGGATCCAATGTGTATTTGGTAAACAATAGTGTCTAGCATATTACTAGGTCTACTTGTTCTTTTTCTTTTGAATTATTAATCAAATTTATAAAGTGCTGGTACCAGTTTCTTCCATTTTACTCATCTGCTTAGCATGTCGGCTTCTTTTGATAATCTTAGTATATTGTTTCAGTTTAATTTAGTCATTTTCTTTTTTTTTGTTGGAAAAATCTGGAAGAACGATAGTACTTGAAAATTCTTATTGCAGAGTGAATTATTTTCTGTACAGCTACTGGTTGTGTGAGCTATTTCTTTTGATAGATGCATGTGGAGTGTAAGTGGATGTCCAGAAATTGAATGCTTCATGAATAGACCAAGATTCAAGCGAAGTGATTATTTGCTAGTTATAGCGACTACTACGACAATGTTAACTGCCTCCCCCCCCTCCCATTTTAGCACAGGTTCTATTGGACCTGAAGACTTAAGTTAGTAGCAAATAAAAAAAATGTATCAATAAATGGAGGGATTCAAAATTCTCCGGCATCAAAACATGTGCATGCTACTCGTTCCAATTTCCCTCGCTTTCAATTCATTAATAGGACAGTTGCAGTGAATTTGCAACATTATCATAGCTATTAATACTCTTGATGAATGCTTAAGTTCTCTAGCATTGAATGACCTACTTCATTTGTTTGGTAATTATTATTTTTATTACCTAAGAGTCTAAGACAAGATGCAAAGGATTTAGCTCAATACAAGCACCTCTATATACACACAATCCTGCAAGGATGACATTTCTCTTTGAGAAAGAAACATAACTCTCTAAGAGTCACTCACATATCTAATCTTAACATCCACATATTACCCACAGCTTGGTGGCTTGGCAGAGGAGTAGACAAACGAAATACATGGCACAAGAAAGAATAGGGATTTGAGTTTAATAGCAGCCAGAAAATATTACATACAAGCACTTAGCAGGAGATTCATCCAACCAAGTCGGTATACTTGTCAATCCCCACTAGTCGAATGAAAGAAGGATAAATCAGTACACTACAAAATTCAAATCCCCAGCGGTTGGCACAGCGGTAGTCACCTGGTAATCAAGGCTTCAAGAAGCCTTTAGTCTAGCCGCGTGGTTGCGTGCTATTAGTCTTGTGTTGGGCCAGTTCATTTGCCTCTTCTTGTGGATGGTGGGATTGGTCCCCGGATTAGTCGTTTCACTGGGGCAGGTACCGAGTAAACACAAAGTACATCATAAAAATAACACCTGAATAACCTACACTTTTACATATTGGAAAAAAATGGAAGAAAAGGAAAAGAATCAACTATAGGGGTAAAACTGAAGAATGGGAGATGATTAAGGTAGCAAATGCATTCAATGGTCTAACCTCTAGCTTAGTAGCAGCTGTTGTCGTGAGAACTTACTTGAATTTAAATGCAGGGCATTGACTTTTTCTACGGAACATCAGTTGTCTAATAAAAGTTAATATTGAAGCGAGTCCTTCCCATGGGTTATTTTCTCAACTGATGTAAATATGCAATTTTAGGAGTGAAATCTTGATATTGTACAATACCGTATTTGATTATCGGAGATTACTTGTTGACCTCCAACTCTACTGTTGCTTACAGACAATTACAGTTTCTTTGTCTTTCGATATGCAAAGTGTCTATGTTCACATGTTTGTGACAGAAGTACCTATTTATTGTCCACTCTTTACAGAATTGGAACTTCATAGCGAAAATGTTTGAAGGGCATTTGATTTGGACCGGAGGGCTCATCGAGAAATCTCTCATCAGAGAATGCATTGTGAATCTCATTGTTGCCATTTGATGCAGAAAAATTGAAGTTGGATACTGCATCTGGAAAGCAATCCTAGAAAGCATAGGTAGTTATTCTTTCAAGCAGCAGACTCAGCATTGTTGGATCTGGGATGTTCAATACAAAGTGGTGGAATAGGTTTTTGCAATTTAGGATCTTCTTCAATTCACGCTGAGTCAGTGGAGCTAAAAATACTCTTTATATTCACGACTTTGTACTGGGGGCTGATTCAGTGGAGCTGTCTTGGCATGACAGTTGGTATTTTATTGTTTCTTAATGTGTAACCACTGATGCATAAGGGTATTTATCAGAAATGAAGAAATGCTATGCAGGTGTTTTAGTTGCATCCTTGTTTATGTTGCTCATTTTTCTGAGGTACGGAGTCACGAACTATCCTGTTAGTGAAAATTATCTGACAAGTTCCTTCACCCCAAATGCAACTAACCCTCTTGAATGGATCAATTCTGGAGCTCAACCCGCGGTTCAGAATCCTGAGAATGGTTCTCAGGTGGTTTCTGCCGATACCATTATCTCCCGTCTCTTTGTCCAGAGGAACCTCTCTAATGAAGAGAAGCAAACTTTGCAAACATGGAACCATCTGGAACACTTAATAGGAAATGCTCATGTCTTACCCAATGCAATAGAGGCAATTAAGGAAGCTGGACTTGCTTGGAATAACCTTATGACTTCGGTTGAAGAAGAAAGGCTTGCATATGGAAATGAAAGTTCTCGAAAGAAAGGAAAAGAGAAACAATGTCCTCATTTTCTAAGTAAAATGAATGCCACAGGTCTTGATAGTAGTGATTTTAAGTTGCAGGTTCCTTGTGGTCTGACTCAGGGTTCTTCCCTTACTGTTATTGGCATTCCAAGTGGTCTTCTTGGTAATTTTCGGATGGACCTAACTGGGGAACTACTTCCAGGGGAGCCAGATCCACCCATTATATTGCATTACAATGTTAGACTTCATGGTGATAAGATAACCGAGGGCCCTGTAATTGTACAAAACACATGGACTTCTGCTCATGACTGGGGTGAAGAGGAGCGTTGCCCGTCACCTAACCCAGAGAAGATTAAGAAAGGTAGAGCAACCTGTCATGTATATATATTTCTTCAGCGACAATGAATATTTGTGGCATCATTGCTTCCTAAATTGAGATGCACTTGACATGTATCTCCTGCATGTTGTGTAGATCCAGTTAAAGGGATTCATTCTTTATAGTCGTTTTCCCTTTCATTGAAATCACATGAAAATCTTTGTTATTGAAGGTAGCCATTCAAATTGAACTCGGTGGTCTGTAACTTAGGTAGACCGTAGAAGTTCTGGCATTGCCTAACCATCTTGTGTGCCTATCATGTTGGCAGTGTATTTGAAATGGCATAGTAGTTTTATATAGTTTACATTTTCTGGCGCTAGCTTAAAAGCTAGGATCATTACTTAACTGCAGCGTTTGAGTGGATTTGACGAATTATTTATCGCTTATATGCAATTGCCATTTGCTGGATGAATTAGTCATCTCATATGTTTCTCTTTTCTATTTCATAGTAACCTTTCACCATCTTCACAATTTTAAGGACTCTGATGGGTTTTGCATGGATTGATTTTGCAGTTACTTATCTTTGTTACATATCCTGTGTTTTGATAGTATAACTCCGTCTAATTTTATGTTACAGTGGATGAGTTGGAACAGTGCAACAAGATGGTGGGAAAAGATGATAACGTGGTCTTGGCAGCTGGTACACACTCCAATGGTTCGAGAAAGTTTGTCTCTGACGGATCTAAAACAAGAACATATTTTCCCTTCAAGCAGGGTTATCTTTCTGTTGCAACACTAAGAGTGGGAACAGAAGGAATCCAGATGACAGTAGATGGAAAGCACATTACATCTTTTGCTTTTCGCGAAGTAATTTCTCCCTCTTTAATCAGTTACCATTTATATTGCGAAGAAGTATCTTTTTTTCCCTTTTATTTTTTCATTTATTTGCTTTCTTGGCTGCTTATCCATTCAGAGTTTGGAGCCATGGCTGGTCAGTGAAGTAAGGATTTCTGGAGACATAAAATTAATATCTGTCATGGCTAGTGGTTTACCAACATCAGAAGATATAGACCACGTAATTGACTTAGAAGCACTCATATCACCGCCGCTTCCGTCTCGAAAGACATTGGATCTCTTCGTAGGTGTTTTCTCCACAGCGAACAATTTTAAACGTAGGATGGCTGTTCGGAGAACATGGATGCAGTATGCTGCAGTGCGGTCTGGGGCAGTTGCTGTACGATTTTTTGTTGGTTTGGTGAGCATTACATTTGCCCTTATTTATAGTGCAGTAATGGTTATTTGGATTGTTATAATGGTGCTTATAAATTACTAAACTCTGTGTACGGTAGAGAGCACTAAATGTAACTCGTTTTGTGCTGCAGTGACCACACTAAGAATTGTTCAGGTTCTTCCTTGGAACATGTCATTGGTCAAAAGAACCTTTTTCTGATATGGTTTCCGATAAGTAACCCGCAAAGTAGCTTGTTGTAATCCCACAATATAAAAGCTATCTCATTATGAGAGACAATGTCCCCTCAGTGCATGTGTAGTAGGCTAGCAGCTAGCTAAGCATGGGATTGGTTAAGGATATGCATTAAGATAAAATGGGAGCCATTTTTGCTTCTTAAGGTTTCTGCTCCCAATTCTTGTTCCCTAGGAAATTTTTGAGAAACGGGCTGGCTAAACTCACTCGTGATCAAACAGCTGACTATAACAAGGACCTTAAATTGTCCGATGCTCTGGGTCCTCTGTTGTCTTGATTTGTGCATTCGACTGAGTCATTAATACACAGAGAGTGCCTACGTGCTCAGGACTCGAATCTGCAGTTTGTTTTTTTTAAAGTTGAAGATTCATTTTCCTTGTTGGTTTCAGTCTGTTATGTAGAGCGATGTTAGAAACCCCAGTAGCCCTTGTTCCACATGCATATGCAATATCTTAGGTCCGCAATTCATAATTTCATATGGCATATCCTGGCTATCTTGTTCTGATGAAAAGTACGTCTGTGTAACTGAATTTGAGTTGTATTGCAGCATAAAAACCAGATGGTGAATGATGAGCTTTGGAATGAAGCACAGACATATCGCGACATACAGCTGGTGCCTTTTGTTGACTACTACAGCCTGATCACGTGGAAGACTCTAGCTATCTGCATCTTTGGGGTAATGTGCTGGATTAACTGTTTTCCTTAACAAGGATACTCTCAATGTTACTGACCTCTTCTCTTGGACAGACTGAGGTGGTCTCCGCAAAGTTTGTCATGAAAACAGATGATGATTCATTTGTTCGGGTGGATGAAGTGCTGGCTTCTTTGAACAGGGTAAATGTGACTCGAGGGTTGCTTTATGGTCTCATTAACTCAGATTCCCAACCTCATCGGAATCCTGATAGCAAGTGGTACATTAGCAACGAGGTACCTATTTTCTCAACATTATCATACTTCAGCTTTCATTTTCCACGGGCGGAATTTTATCCCTAATGATTAAGTTTGCCTCTTATTTCCTTTCCTGAGAAAAATCAAACTCCCAGTCCCAGATACAGGATATAGCGCGTTTACTGACTGTTTGTTGTGCATTTGTCTAAACCATACTAACAATGCTACTTATCAAGTTGAAATCAGGGATATTATATGATTTGTGATTCGTGAGTGATTCTTCGTTATTCACGTTAATCTCAGTAAAGACATTCCATCGAAAATTGTTGAACATTTTGTCCGAGTGGTGTGAAATATCCACATAGTTTGTCAATATATAATATGGCTTGGGGATGAGGGCTAGACATATGGTACTTCTAAATGAGTGGTTCCCAGTGAAAAGAAGACTGATCACCTACAAATATGTAAAATATTACTGCAAGTTTTGTTCATTAAACTCCACTCTCAAATACTGCCGAGAAGCCTGAACATATCTTGCCTCATTATGCCTTGCTGAAAATGCATTATCAGCTTTGTGCTCCGCTAACTAGCTGTTGAAATTGAGCTTATTTGATGAAGAGGAAGCTTATGATGAACAAAAACTAAAAATAAAACTAGCTTCATATCCATTGAGTCGAAACGAATACCCAGAGATCAAAATCCTTCTCTAATTCGGTTTAGTCTAAGAGTACAGTGGAATAATAGACATCAAACACTTTGTTTATTCCTCAAAATACTTAAGAATTTGGAAAATAAAAGAGATTAGCACTTAAAATTTATTATTCAAAACGTAAAACTCTTTGCCTAAAGGGCTGCAATCTTGTTTTTAACAAATATAAGCTAGACCTAATTGTTGTCAAACAAGAAACCTATAGAAAAGGAAAATAAAGATCACCTAAGTAGGAAATAGACTGATTTGGTCTTATTACACATCTTGCAATGTTCACAACAAATTAGTATTACCAACATAGATAGAATTAGCATATTTAAGTCCTAAAATCACGCCTGTATCATTCTCCCCCGGTTGGAAAACACTGTCCTTGAGTTGCCATTGTGGGACATAAGCTGAAATACTTACCAGTTCAAAAAAAAAAAAAAAAGAAAAAAGAAAAAGCTGAAATGCTTATGTTTGTCACATCCACCTTGTAGTACTGAAACATCAAGGAAGAGTCTTCCAAAATTAAAGGAATAATTTCCTTCAACAAGTTCAATACATCTTGCTCAAACTCCAAATCCATGGTCTTTCGCTTGCTGAGCCATCCAACTCTTTTGTTTTGTTAGTCTTAAACCAATAATTTTGAAAGGATATGTACATTCAAGGCCATCAACTTGACTTTGAGTTATGAATCCAACCAACATATCAGTTCTTTTGGCTTCACTAGTAGTTTTGGTGCCAATAGATGAACGTTTTCACCTTTGGATCATCCATCCTAGAGGGCCCCTTGACTATTCTGTGTAATTGGGTTAATCTATTTGTACAGATTAATGGGGGAGGCACATTCAGTATCAAAGTAAAAATGTGAAGAATAGGGTTCTCACACAAATACTGGTGGTGCATTTCAATCCACAATTGGGTACGGAAGAATTTTTGATGTAAAAGGCCACTTAACCTTAACTTCCTCCTCCAAGGGGAAAATAAAAGAGATTAGAACTCAATAATTTCATTACTACTCTTTAACTCATATATAATAAATGAGATCTAATTGTCATCAAACAAGAAACCTATAAAATGAAAAATTAAATCAATCTACTTAGACAGTAAGACCAACATGTATAAAAATTAGTAAAATTCCTAAAATCATGCCTGCATCATTTAAAATTTCCTGTTGAAGTGGCATTTACTCGGTAATTAGGGTGGTTCATCCCTCGTTTTTCTTTATTCACTTTTGGTTTTATAATTAAGGAGCTGTAAAGCAAGGAAGAATCTCTTTTGCTACTGACCCACTCTCTCCTCTTATCTGTATCGCTTAAGGAATGGGCTGACGCGAAGTACCCTCCTTGGGCACATGGCCCCGGCTATGTTGTGTCACGTGACATAGCAAAGGCAGTCTTCAAGAAGCATAAAAAAGGCCGGTTGAAGGTAAAGAAAATAGTACTATCAGTTTCTCCCTAAAGCTTACTTCGTGTTCTCTCTGTTATGAAGCTTTAATCCTTCTTATCATGTGTGGATTTGCTTTTGGAATACCTAAACCTACCCATATGAGTGTTTGATGCTACAGATGTTCAAGCTGGAAGACGTGGCAATGGGCATATGGATTGCCGATATGCAGAAGGGTGGTTTGGAAGTAAGATACGAGAAGGACGACAGGATCTTTAACGAGGGATGTAAGGATGGTTATGTCGTTGCTCACTACCAAGGTCCGAGGGAGATGCTCTGTCTGTGGCAGAAACTACAAGAAGCAAAGCGTGCCAGATGCTGCGGCGAATGAGTACCGTATTTACACATCCATTTGGATTTTGGTAGCTACATTGAAGGGGAGGTATTGATTGCTGGAATGAAACAGAGATTTGACTGACCGGAGAATCTGCTCTGGGCGTCGGTTAAACGGAAGTGGTAATAACCAATTTATAAGTACGAAGAGGAATTAGATATAGTGAATTATAGGTAGGCTAGTCTTTAGAAATTTTTACAATGATCCACAGTTCCACGGCATTGGCGGATCAGTAATATACGTGTAGAGAGAGAGAGAGATTTTCCATGTATAGTGTAATCACTAATAGCAAGTTACCTAGGGCAACACTACAATGCTGATTATGGCTTCGATCATGTTCATTTACACCTGCATGTTTTCTATTTGATGCATCCCCTTCTATATCAAAGTGTACTGTTTCTTCAAAATTGTGAAATATGTGGAGCTAATATGAGCTGCGTCCTGTATTGGAGATGCGTAACGGGACTATCTGATAAACGATAAACTTGAATGGTTTCTTGGCCTTTTTTTCCATTCTGATTTTACAAAATTATTTTCAGAATTAATTTTCTACGTCTTTATTGATCAAGATCTATTAGATATGTTCCGTTTCCATTCTCTGCGCAGAATAATTTGATAGGACCAATGCCTATATATACCAAGGAATAAACACTAAAGGTACACACACAATCTCATATCTAAGTACTCTCTCTCTCGTTCGCTCTCTCTGTTTACTAACTTTGGCATCGGAGTGTCCTCAGGCAAGTGGCCTGAGTGACACTAACTGGTTGCTTATGGTTGTAGGTCTAAGGCGTGAGGGGAGCTCCACAGCTGAGAAGAGGAAAGTACCATCGTGCACCACCCCCCAACAGAGATTTTTCATGGGAAAAAGCACAAACGAACTTTCTCACAATCTCCAGTTCCAAAATAAAAAAAGAAGCTACTCTGCTCAAACAATGAATTTGATACGAAAATGATGAGGTTACTATATTGAAATCAATTTTATGACAAGCATATTTTGCAGTCCATTATGAAAATTACAACCAAACAGGCACAACATATGTACATTCTCCATCAGTTGTATATCAATGTATGCAAATTCAGCTCCCGTACTGCACCATTTCCAGTTTTCATAAACAGCGCGTATGAAAAAATGTCTAGATGTCTAATCTAACGAAGCAAGAACCCATGTTGAGCAATTGCAGTCTCGAAGGCTTGCATCCTTTCTCCACTAGCAAAACCATTGCAATCATACTGCGAAATTTCATTAATATTAAGCCCAATGCAAGTCTTGACAAGCTCGGTACCAACACGTTCAGCAGCTTCCTGGCATTATCCAAGTTTACAAAGGGAAGTTATGGTGGCATATTAAGCAAGCAACAGACCCTTCTGGAGGAATACACAGAGGGAGAAGTACTTGCCATTTTGCTGCATGGGGGATTCCCGCGAATGGATTTCTGTAAAGTGCTTGCGTAGAATAGGCACTTCTTGTTCTGGTCATCCACAAGTAGAGCATACAATTGCTTTTCCGAACAGAAGACAGAAAGTCGTGGTTTTGTGGGTGTGCCATTGAACTGTAAAAAAAAAAACAAAAAAAAAAACACCGGGAACATCATCGTTAGGTTAAAGAGACAAATAAAGCGAGAATTACCAAAAAAAAATGGCGTTGACTAGGAATAATTACCACTGTGGTGGTCTGAAGTTTTGAAATTACCAAAAACATGGAACAAGTACATAGATAAAGTTATCAGAGCAAGTCCATCTAGTACAAAGGACAACTCCAAAAATGAAGGCGTAAAGTGAGTCCATAAAATTATTATTCTCTGAGAAGAAGCAAGTCCATAAAGTTATCGGAGCAAGTCCATTAAGTAAAAGGGAAAGTTCGAAAATAGACACCCAAAGTGAGCCCTCTCTCAAGGATGTTGCAGTCTTCGGGGTGCAAGTTGAACAAACACAAGGAACAAGTACATAAAGTTATAAGAGCAAGCCCATCTAGTAAAAAGGACATGTCCGAAACCGGAGATGGTAAGTGGGCCCATAAAATTATTACTCTATAAGACATGTGCAGAACTTTGCGGGGTGCAAGTCGCACAAAAAGAAGAAACAAATCTATAAAGTTATCAGAGCAAGTCCATCCAGTACAAAGGGCAAGTCCAAAAATGGACACCCAAAGTGGGACCGTGGAATGATTACTTTCTCAAGATGTTGTGGGCCCATAAAATTATTACTCTATAAGACATGTGCAGAACTTTGCGGGGTGCAAGTCGCACAAAAAGAAGAAACAAATCTATAAAGTTATCAGAGCAAGTCCATCCAGTACAAAGGGCAAGTCCAAAAATGGACACCCAAAGTGGGACCGTGGAATGATTACTTTCTCAAGATGTTGCAAGCTTTCGGGGTGCAAGTCGAACAAAAAAAAGAAACAAATCCATCTAGTACAAAGGGCAAGTCCAAAATTGGATAATAAAAAAGTCTGGGGTAGAAGGGCAACATGGTCAGGCTCGCCATGTTTTGGTAATTATATAGCTCTTACTATGTTTTCGTGATTTCCATACTTGGGACCACTGAACTGGTGAAATTGAATAGCCTTAGTCAGCGCCATTTTTATTTTTTTGGGGTAAATGTCAATGCCATTTTTTGGTACATTAAACGAATGACAACAGGAAGGAAATGGTCTCAGTGTCATCTCACAAGGAAAGGAGTGACGCTAAAGGTACATTAAAAAGATTCTTTCAATGAAGTGCCCAAAACAAGAGCCACTTCCCCAACATCTTCAGTGCTATACGTTGTTGTAGTTTTAAGGGGTTATTGGTGTCAGACACAAAAAATAGCTAGAATTGGTGAAGGCTTGCTGCAGCAAGAACTTCCATGAAAAAACTTCATTTCAGTGTTATACTTGTAGTAAAGATCTGAAGAAAATGATCTGAAAGATTAATTCCTATCCCATGGAGCCCATAGGCCTACACTAGCAATGATGTTCATCAAGAGCATACTCTATTCTTTACTTTCACTACATAAAGAAGACAGAATCAACTCGTTTAATTTCTTCCTTCGAGAAAATCAGAGATGAAACATGCTGCATCCTCAAGTACAATATGTTTTTAAAGATTAAGAAAAGCTTTACCTTTTTTTGTATTCTCCTGTTTCGAATTTTTGCACTTTCTGTTCGAGTATTTGCCCTCGCTTCAACCACAAATGGCTTCATACAAACTCCTACAGAATATCAAGGATGGATTAAGGTCAAGAAGATGCATAAACCTTTTTAGGTCGAGTTATTCTTCTTTCTCTCTATCTCCAACCCAATATCCTCTATTTCCCTATTTGAGAGGATGAATTAACATATTATACTAATAAAAAAGTAACTACAGAGGATTTCACTCTTCACATGAACTCCAATCATATCTCAAATCTATTTTACCCAAATCTATTTTAAAAACTTCTCGCTTCTCCTCCAATCATTATTCACTTTCATCACAAAATCTAATACTTAAGTCATTTTATTCTAAAAAAATGAATTTGGATGATAATCTAAAATACAAGAGGAAATTGAGGGTGGGTTGGAGGCTTGGAGCAAGAGTTTCCTCCAAAAATAGATAAATAAAGGAAGAAATAGAAAAATACACGGTTGTTGGAGATGCACAAGCATGTTGCCACTCTTTCAAGCAATTTAAGACCGAAGTTTTTCATTCTTTTAATTACAGGGATTGATAACCTGTAGGTGGGGTTCAATAGCACGTAGGTGGGAGTCGAACCCTAAACCAAAGGCTTTTTCATACTTGGTGTTTACCAGGTGACTGCAACTGAGTCAATCCGTGGGGTTATTTAAGGACAAATTTTTAGTGCTCATCTTCACATATCAATCTCTGTATGTGAAGGTATAATGTGCATCTTCCTTTGTTTCTCAAAATTGCTAATCAACTGGGAAAAAAATAGGATTGGAATAATTGCAATTTGCTTACCTCTGCTCTGCATTGGAAGGAAACTAGAAGGATGTGAGCAGGTGCCAAACAGATCAGAGCTATTGAATTGTAGCCCAGTAGAATTCCTTAACACCATAGCTCCACTTGTAAAATTCAATACCCAGAAATTAGAATCCGTGAAACCACCACACCTGTAGAAATTACCGCATAATAAGCCAATATGTCAAAACTTCATAGAGTTATTTAGTCGAACGCATGATGTGCATCGCATCAAGCCCCCGAATCTACATCTTACCCTCAACACAGCAAAAAATCCCTAATAGGAATTTGTACCTTGCTTCTGACCAAACAAGAACGTAGAACTAGAAAAAAAAAAAAACTGAAGTTCTCCTTTTCAATTGGTTGAAAGAGCAAGGTATATCCCATTAAATTAGTGTATCTAATCCACACTTTCAACTAATCCCAAGTCTGTGTTTGTTTCTCAGTCAGGAGTGAATAGAATTGGACTTGAGAAATGGTGTTACCAGAGCAAAGGATTCATAATTCTTGAAGTTTCTCCCAAGGTTTTTGCATGCAATTCATGAATGGTGTGCAGAGAAATCAAGAGCCAGGCATTTGGGGGGAAAAAAAAAACCGTTCGAGAAAAGGTATTTAGAAAAAATGAAAATATACCTAGCCCCCTCTAGGTTTATCTTATTCCCATTTAATCCCTCAAAGTTTTCGTGTGAATTTGATGTGGAGCTCCAGAATGGAGTTCTTCAATGGCTGGTAAGGGGCATCTCCCACCCACCCTCCATATCTCCATATTTTCCTCAATTTTGAGAGGATTGAGTTTCCCCTTCCAAATATGGAGGATGTAAAAAAGAAATGGAGGATCTTTCAAAATCACTTTTTGAGTATAAACAAAACAAAAAAGTGGTATTAGATTTTGAGTGGAAGAGAATAATGATTGGAGTAAAAGTAGGGAAATATTTGAAATATAGGATAAATATATAGATATAGAGAGTTATGATTGGAGTTTGTAGGAATAGTAAACCCTCCACATAAACTTTTTGATTAAAAACTGAATTTCATCTTTTAAATTGGAGAAATAGAAGATGTTGGATTGGAGATGCCCTTATAAACAACTTGCGAGTTTTAGCATTACAAAGCGGTGCTTCAGGGAAACATTTTTTTTTTCCTTGAATTATGGATTTTTTTAATTGTGAATTATATTTTGGACTACAGTCCAAATGGATGAAACTGCGAATGTGGTTGGATGAATTAATGGGAGAATAAATTTGGCAACAAAACAATGTTTGGAGTATAACATGTATAAATAGATCTTGATGTGTTTTTTCCAATACTG
The DNA here is from genome assembly GCA_036023075.1 of Gaultheria prostrata. Classification (NCBI taxonomy): domain Eukaryota; kingdom Viridiplantae; phylum Streptophyta; class Magnoliopsida; order Ericales; family Ericaceae; genus Gaultheria; species Gaultheria prostrata. The sequence goes on from JAXBDA010005586.1 coordinate 18,968, forward strand.
TCCTTGTACTGGAGTGGATGGTACAGAATTTAGAAAGTGATTTTCACACTTACACATTACTATCTGCTCTTCAAAAGCGGAGTGCAAAAATCATTACCTCTATACTATTGATTTTAGCACTTCATTTTTAGAGTACAGATAGTAATTCGTGGAGTGCGAAAATTAATTTTCTACCTTCTATTGGTTTTTTTTTTTTTACTATAACAAATTGTAAACTTGTTTAACAATACTTTTTGCATAGCAAGCGCTTTTATCTTTATCAACCTTTTCAATTACACTTGACATTTTACCCCTTTGAAAGTTCATTCTGAACACTCAATGTAAGAAGTGTTGTCAAATACATACCAATAAACATAACAACAGCTCGCATGCATTGACTCATGGAAGCTCAAGATTTAGTCCTTGAGTGGCTGCTACAAGAAGTGCCAAATTTTAGCATTACTAAATCTGTGTTAACTTTGCACAAACTTAAAAATCATGGTAAAATTAGGCAGGTCTTTTTGTCCCTTCATGTATGATTAGGAATGACAGTGAGTGAGGCATGTTTAGAACGGGTTTCACTTTGTCCCGTCCAAACCCAAATATGTTACACTCTCCATCTCCATGACAGTGAGTGAGGCATGTTACACTCTCCACTATAGAAGGGGAACGATCGAGTTTTCTTGCCCTAACCCTTATCTCGTTTCGCCCTTTTAATTGTCTTTCAAAGAGCTAAAAGAATGGTACAAAGAGGCAACTAACAAGTATTGCTATTGTTTGGGGTGGGGCATTGCAACTAAAGATGCTAATCACATGTAGCATTTTTATTTAACTTTTTTTTTAATAAGAAACATAAATAACATAACATAACATTTGGGTTCAACAAAAGGGGTAAATGCTTCTATGGGGAGCAGGTCTTCATGTGCTAGTTGGGGACTGTCAGAGAAATCTATTCTCCAAATCTGAGAATGTTAACAGTAGTTTCATATATATATAGGGTTGTTTTTTTTTGTTTTTTTGTTTTTTTTTTTGCACAGTCAGGCCTTGGTTTGTAGTTTAATTTGCCAGAGCTATTTCTCTGGCGAGGTACACTACTTATAAACAAAAAAACATAACATTTGTACCATTAGTATTGCTAAAACAGAGTACTTTTCACCCTATGCATTACCAACATTTTGGTTTTAGCAAGGCAGCATCGGAAATGCTCTTATACATTTTGAAACAGTACATGATTCCTGTAACACCCCTAATTTTGGGGAACGTTATATTTATTACATTAATAATAAATAAAGTCTTATAACAGTATTCCATAAAGGAAATTACATAAATTATCATGCTAATACATTTATTCATTACAAGGACGACTAGGATTTTTCTATTTCATGGCACGGCCTTCAGCCCTGGCGGTGTCCGGTTCAGCTCCATATGCCTCCAAGCTATAGAATTCCTCATGTTCATCTCTATAGCCTAGCATAATACGCCAAAGTCGTGGAACAACATCCTGGTATTATGCTAGGGTTACACAAATGCAACTCCGTGAGCGCTAACGCTCAGTAGAAACCACTACCACATATCCATACACAAGCAATTATAAAAGATTTCAACAGTAATAAGTAGTGAAAGCTCAACAGTAAATATCAAAACATGATTGGATGCTTGTGTCAATGCAAACAGGTGTATCGCACGTAAAGAACTGTGTCTTGTATTATCTTTCAGTATCAGAGTTCTTCTTCAAATATTAACATCTACTGTTTGGGCACTGTTCCGACCACTGGGTCATAGGCCAATTCACTCCACTCTATGGTTTCGGACCACCGGGTCAACAGGCCATCACTTGAAAGTTATTGGCCCGTTTACGTCTCCTTTCAATTGACGGTTACCAACCTTTCCGCTCGAGGTTCTGATCGTCTTGTATCAAGGCGCACACTTACAAGATACAAGGTTCGTCCACCCCGCGACACACACGAACATAGTCACGGCCGTCTTGTATCATCTGATCACGGCAGCCTGTTTACAAGGTCCGTTCACTATGTGTTTTACACGCTTAGCACCGAAGACAACCAAGTTCTCTCCGCGAAGTTGGGACAGTGCTCAAGCGGCACTACTACATCCATTTCAATTCTACTCAATTAATCCATTTTCATTCTCATCAACAACTTTTTATTTTCTTGAAAGCCATGTTGTGTCGATATCGTATCGTGTCTCGTAAATATCCAAGATGTCTCGTAAATCTGATTTCGTGAATATGCAACTTTTCTCGTAAAACATGTCACATAAAATCATAGCTTTCCTTACGCGTTTCTTTTCAAAAATCAAGTTAGGGTTAGTTGTAAATATTATTGGCGATTTCCGGGATTCGTTGATCCTTTTGATCATGTAATTTGTTCTTTTGGGTTTGGGGAGGTTTAATTTTGGGTTGTGTCTAGACATCCACCCTCTGGTTGAAGCTATTGAAGATCTCCTCGTGCTCGTGCATTGCCTCAGATTCGGTACTTGAAAGGTATAACATTTGCATTTTTCATGTCATCATTTTGACTAGGAGTATAATCTATTTCTGATGCATGTTTTTAACTATCCAACATTATAGTTTGAGCATCTAAATTTTTTCTAAGGCATGCATCACTCTTTATATTGATTTAGAGGTTTGTGCTAGACGTGCGCCACCTGTTGCGCTTGTTGAGCTAATAAGCGCTCCGCACCTGTTTTGTTTTCAAGGGTTTTGCAGCTTGCGCCTGATGAGCGCCACCCGCTGTGCCTGTAGAGCTATCTAGCGCTTCGCTTTCCTGCCTTACTCCGTTGCGCCAGTTGAGCGCCTGTTGTTGGTTTCAAGCGCAACGCCTCTTCCTTGTGTATGTGGCACATTTTTATTGGGTCTTGCTAGGGTTTTGTCCTTATGCACTATATAAGCTCTCTTCTCTCTATTTTTGCCGGTACCACTTTGCATCATCAGACTATAGAGAGAGAGAGAGAGAAAAGCATTTTTGCACAGCCCCTAATGTTCTTGATGCATAAATGATGATCTAAACTTTGTTTGATCATTTTTTTTCCTTGTCAATCTAGAGCTATGCTTTTGTTCACCATGCATATGTCCTAGATTGATTCTTTTACTTCAAAAACCTTCACAAAAATCATATTTTTCATATCGCGTTGAGTTGCCTGGTTTACTACATGAGCCGGATGAGTCCGGTGCCGATTTGCTTCGGAGATCAAGACGTGGTTGCTTGAGGAGTTCACAGAATCAAAGAGGAAGTACGGGGTACTACATCAAGGGTTGGATTTAGGTGTCACTTGAAGCTGTGGGTAATTCCTAAATGGTTAACCTTTGTAATCCTTTTGATTTGTGATATAAAATTGTAGTATAAGGCCGTGGTTTTATGCTTAGGGTATTAGACCCTAAGTAGTTTCCACGTATCTCTTGTGTCTTGTCTCAGTGATTTAATTTTTGCTTTATTTTGAGCATATTGAATTGTGGTTATTAAGATGGAGATTGGGTGATAGTTATCTCTTATTTAGTTCAATTTTTAAATTGGCATCCTATTCACCCCCCCTCTAGGACTGATTATAACTCTTAATTAGTTTCATTAGTAGAAAATGTTACCGAACAACTACGAATCAAAATCTCACTTTTCTAATTTACTACGCAACAATGGACTTATAGAAAAAAAAACTAGTCGACTTTGTTTTATTCCAAAAATTAATTGGGCATTATAACGACATAAAATTTATAAGTTGAATTTCAAATGATCATTATAACGACTACGTATGGTTGAAAAAGTATTTTTAAGAACGATCAACAAATTCTTCCCGAAAACCAACTTAAATACTTCCTCCATCCCATTTTAAGTGACCCCTTTGGTGTGAAGAAAACAAGTGAGGAGAGAGCTCTATTTATAGGCAAAGTTGGGCACCCCCTTCCCCTCCAAATGGCCGGGCTCCTCCCCCCCCCTCCCATGTGCTCCATGAATGCTCAAGATTTTGTGGGATTTTTGGAGAATAAAATCTAGGTTTCGTGATGGAAAAATCCTAGGTTTCGGTACACAAAACCCTAGGGTTCGTACTTGGTGAATCAAGGGTTTAAATGCTAGAATCTTGTAGAAAATCTAGTCACTAGTTTAGGGTTTATGGGCTTGCATGCCCAACTTTGTTTCATGGAGTTTTTGGTACTAGTTATACATGTATAAGACAAACAAATAGACATGTGTCTAATTTGCTAGGAAATCTACAGGTTGTAGGAAATCTAGGTTTATTCTCTTTATCTTTGGCATTAATGAAAGAATATTGGTTTGTAAGAAAAATTCTCAATTTATGGGATTTTGGTACTAGACATACATGTATGTAGACTAACACATACAAATGCGCTAAAATAGGAAGCATCCTCATGATGTAGCTCTCTCCCTCTCTCTCCCATTAAATGACTAGATTTAGAAGTACAACACAATCCTATATAATCTAGGAAAATCCTAGCAAATCTTTAGGCTTAGTCATGAGAATCCTTAGGTTTGAGCACTAAAATCTCTAGGTTTTAATGGCAAAAATCCTAGAGCTTTTATGGGATTCTTGTGTACAAAACTCATGCACATGCATGCAATTGTAGTATACTTGGCTTGGTGAACAAGTACCCAAGGAAGTTTCCACACACCTTCCTCATCAATGGCTAGATGTAGGGGGATTTAGTATCTTAGGCTTGATCATGGAAAATCCTAGGTGAATCTTAGCAAATCCTAGACTTAATCATGAATATCTATAGGCAAATCTTATGGAATCCTTATGGGAAAATCCTAAGGAAATCTAACCCCATGGAATTCTTGTGTATACATACACAAGTAAGAGCATCACCAGTGGTATAACTAAAACTGGATAATCAAAAGTTGCCACATCAGATTTTGATTATCCATACAAGACATTTATAAAGTTAACAATGTGGAGTGTCACAATGGTATTTTGTGTCCAT
>JAXBDA010005587.1:0-23897 GCA_036023075.1 Gaultheria prostrata
TCAAAAAGGAATCTACTTTTAAGGGCAAAATAGGAAATGTACCCACTAACTTTTCAAAACACACACTTATTAAGGGACAACCCAAAATGGAAATGTCTACACTTATTAAGGGACGGAGGGAGTAATTGACAATTTTTATTTTTTTTTGCCACAACGATATACATCAATGGTTAATGTTAGTGGGAAAGGGGATGCTACCACAAGAGCGGGGTGGGCGGGGACTCGAACCCTAGCCAAACGGATGGGGAAAGTGGTGCTCCACCAACTTATTTGACAACTTATAATTCAAAAAAATCTAATATACCAAAAATACTGTAGTGGAAAACTCTCCTGCGATTCACACGTTTGGTAAATTTCGACTCAAAATACCGATTTTCTGGTGCCCTCATCTCTGTTGACTACTTCTATAAACATCTAAGATCCGGTATTAAAGCCAATTTAGTTACTAGAATAAATTGTAATTAACGAAATCAAATTGTTGAGCAAAAAAAAATAAAAAAAATTTGACTGGTGAAATAGGTGGTCGGGACTTTCTGAGATGGAGCGAAAAAAAAGGGAATATGCCACTGAAGATACCCACTCACAGAGTATTTCCGTCGCATATAAATAACAAACCCTTACAAATCATTCCCTTCATCTCCATCACATCTCTCTCTCTCTCTCTCATCTTCTCTCACTTTCTCTCTCTTCTTTTTCTCTTCCTTCCTCGAGGCCCCTTGAGAAAAGACAGAGACAGGTCAGTGACTAACAAAAAAAAAAAAAAAAACAATTTTTGTCTCTTATTAGTATCTAATTCTTGTGTTGCTTTCGTTATCATTCCTTCTTTTTTTTTTTAATAAAAAGCTACTTTTGTATGTATCTATCAATGATGTTCACGATTTAATATATGAATATGTTGAATTGTTGCATGCAAAGTTTGTTATGTTTATATGGTGACAAAATAGAGCTTTTACAGGGGATTTCTTGATCTCAAACTTGAATGCAAAGACCGACGCAAGGGTTGGATAGTCCGGGCGACTTTCCTATTCAAGTTATATAGTAGTAATTTTTGAAAAATTTATCATTATTATATAGGTTCGCTCACCCAATAAATTTTTGTTCTAATGTTCGTTTAACCCACACACTAGTATCCTGTGTCGGTCCTGCATGTATGGAAGGTTATTGAGGTTGATTGAATAATACCCAGATGTTGAAAAGATTATTTGTACAAATAAACTTCTGGGTTTTGTCTGTTACCACACACAATTTGATGTTTTTATTCTTATTGCCCCTGTTTTCCGCCATTTTAGGGTTACAATGAAGAACAAAATGTTTTTTATCGCCGTTTTTTGTTGCTTCGATTGCAGAGTTGATCCTCGTAGTTGAGGTGAAACGTCATGATTGCTAGTTTTTGTTTTCCATGCTCGCGATCCCTGTATTTCTTGAACTGGAATTGTCTGATTTAAATGGAAACAGGATGGGTGTTGTGCACCCTTCGGCCATCCGATCATGTTTTGGATTGCTTGGATGTGTTTTGATTTTTACATGTAAAAATAAATCAAAATTAAATTAAAATTGCCGAATACATCCAGGTCATCCAAAATATGATCGGATGGCCGAGGGGTGCACAACACAATGCATAGCACCTAGGTGCACATCACCCACCCCTAATCCGATTTAAACCAAACTAAATCGAACCGAGCCTTATAGCTCAATCAATTGTCTGATTTAAAACGTAGCATAACAGTGTGTAAGAGGTATTTTTTGTTTGGGTTTTAATCGTTTGTTCAAAGTTTCTTGGCAGTTATTTGATCTCATTTCAATAACTACTAAACTTGAAAATCAATGATGGATCCTGATTAGAAAGATTCTCATTTGTTACGCTAGATTTGATGTGGTTTTGACCCAAAACCCTTTGCACACATGGTCGCACGAAGAATAACATAGTAATAAAAAAAAAGTACGAAAGCATGACACAAAGATTTACATGTTTCCTAATGCGATTGCATTCGACGCTCACAAATTTTCACTATGTTATAATCCGTGAAGTGACAAACCAAGAAAACTTTCAATATGTTATAATCCGTGAATAGTTTTCAACCCTATAATATTTCGTTTTTTCAATTGAAGAAGTGATGATCGATTATGTATGTTTTCCTTTACTGTAACAGACTGGTAGAGAAAGAAGTGGTGAGAAAGGGAGAAAAGAGAAAGAGACCAGTTTTCCAAAAACAAGCTAGCCATGGCGGGGGAACAATTACAGGTGCTCAACGCACTTGACGTAGCGAAAACGCAATGGTACCATTTCACTGCAATTATAATTGCCGGCATGGGTTTCTTTACAGATGCATATGATCTGTTTTGCATATCACTAGTAACTAAATTGCTTGGGCGTATATACTACCACGTCGATGGTGCAAAAAAGCCTGGTACTTTACCCCCTAATGTCTCATGCGCGGTCACTGGTGTAGCCCTATGCGGAACCCTAGCTGGACAACTCTTTTTTGGTTGGCTCGGTGACAAGCTGGGCCGGAAGAGGGTCTATGGCTTAACTTTGATGCTCATGTGCCTTTGTTCTATTGCGTCGGGCCTTTCCTTTGGGAGGGATGCGAAAACTGTTATGGCCACCCTTTGCTTCTTTCGGTTTTGGCTAGGGTTTGGTATTGGAGGCGATTACCCTCTTTCTGCCACCATCATGTCTGAATACGCCAGTAAAAAGACACGTGGAGCCTTCATAGCCGCTGTATTTGCTATGCAAGGATTTGGAATTTTGGCAGGAGGGATATTCGCGATTTTGATATCTTCAGCATTTGATGCCCGGTTCAAGGCTCCCGCTTATGAAGTAGACCCCATTGCCTCGACCATTCGACAAGCCGACTACGTTTGGAGGATTATTTTGATGGCTGGTGCACTTCCGGCTCTCCTCACTTTCTACTGGCGGATGAAGATGCCTGAAACTGCCCGTTACACTGCTCTTGTTGCCAAGAACGCAAAACAAGCTGCTTCTGATATGTCCAAAGTTTTGCAAGTTGACCTCGAGGCTGAGGTCGAGAAAGTTAACCAAATCGCTCAGAAGCCAACAGCTTCATTCGGTTTGTTCTCCAAGCAATTCCTTCAACGCCATGGGCTCCACTTGCTTGGCACCACCAGCACATGGTTTTTACTTGACATTGCGTTTTACAGCCAAAATCTGTTCCAAAAGGACATTTTCACTGCTATTGGGTGGATTCCTGCAGCAAAAACCATGAACGCGGTTCAAGAAGTTTTTAAGATTGCCAGGGCCCAAACTCTAATCGCCATGTGCAGTACCGTCCCAGGCTACTGGTTCACGGTGGCACTCATCGATAGGATGGGAAGATTCGCTATCCAGATTATGGGCTTTGCCATGATGACAATCTTTATGTTTTCTCTAGCATTTCCTTATAACCACTGGACTCACCCTGATAACCGAATTGGGTTTGTTGTCATATACTCTCTGACCTTCTTCTTTGCCAATTTCGGACCAAACGCCACCACATTTGTTGTGCCGGCTGAGATTTTCCCAGCTCGGTTGAGATCAACTTGCCACGGGATTTCTGCTGCAGCAGGAAAGTTGGGAGCTATAGTAGGTGCATTCGGGTTCTTATATTTGGCACAGAACCAAGACAAGGCAAAGGCAGACGCAGGGTACCCGGCTGGAATTGGCGTGAGGAACTCCCTCATTGTGTTGGGTGTGGTTAACTTGTTGGGTCTGCTTTTCACTTTCTTGGTGCCTGAATCGAAAGGAAAATCACTGGAGGAGATGTCAGGTGAGAACGAGGACTTGGATGGAGATGAGGTCGACCAGCAGAGTCCTTATAACAACAGGACAGTTCCGGTCGTTTAGAGAATGATTCAAAATCGGTTTCCTTAGAAGTATGAAATTGGATGAGCTCTGAACCCTATTCTTCCCTTTCGCTACTTTAACTTGTGTTTGGTATTTTGTTCTTTGTTTTGGTTAAATGGTACTTAGTTGATGGTTAGAGGTCCTGTACTTTTCGAATCCAAATTTGTTATATGGGAGAAGTACCGGCTCTTTGTTTCTTTTGCAATCTTCCAATTCATTCCTACTATTGTAATTTGCTGTTCATAAATCTGGCAAATAAGGTTGAAGCAATCATCCATCCATGCTTTTTATAAGAATCTCAAGTTTGAAATCTTTCACCGGCCTGTTATTCAAAATCTGCACTTTTATTTCTTCTCCATGAAATATGTACGATTCAAAATCTGAAATCATAGTTTGATTCAATGTTTTGTGGAACCAGGGAGCCTGGTGTGCGGCATCCGAGCCGTCGGATATATTTTCAACGGTTCTGATTTCATCTCGGCACTTTACAGATCGGAGCTGTCCATTGCCAAGATGAAATCCGAGCCGTTGGTTGCCGAGATTAACGGCTCCAGGAACACACACCAGCACCCCTGCCTGTTTTGTATGCAGATCCTATCATTTCCCATTGTTGCCATTCAAAGTACAAAAGAAAGTAACAGAAACAAAACAAGAAAGTATTATTGAAAGGAACAAAATACATAGTAATGTGATTCAGAATACAAAGATCTATCTGGTAGGCAATGATTTTTAGCAGAACCTTACAGCTTTTGGATACGATTAGCCTGTAGCTTCACATATCAGCCTTCTCCAATGCCAATTATTTAAGCAAATACTTTGTCATGCCAGAAATCGATAATCACTTCTTCGTAAGTTTGGCGCAACATTTCTTCTCATTCGAGAAAGAAAACTCTTAGTGTGCACGGTCTCTGATAACTTCAAGATCCATTTCTGTAGGATCAGTAGCTTGAATCTCATAATGGATACCGTCAAGCTCCCGTTTGAACCGGTCTTTGGACGTGGCGTAAAGCATCTTGGCACGAATTCGAGAGACTGCAGGTGACCTGGTCATCACACAAATCACATAAGAACTAATACCAACTGAAATCATCAAAACCGAGCTTGTAATGCAAATTGGCATCATCAATAACAGAATATATGATGAAAACTTACCATGCGATGAAGAATATCTTGCTCTTCTGGCAATTTTCAGGAGTCACGAAATCAAAGTCATATACAGCATATCGGCAATCATTCTCGGGCAAGGCTGCAGTGAAATCATCATAACTCTCAGGAGGATCGCCAGTCTTCTCGACAACCACCTCTTTTTTCTTCTCATCAATCTTGAAAATCACATACCGATGGACCTTCTTCCTCTGCAGCTCTAAAAATGTGTTTTTGCTGTGATCAGCAACGCCCATGCCTGAAGAAGCATTTGGCTGACACCAAACCAGATACGTACAAGTTGATCAACTAAAGTTAATGGCTAAACAGAAACCATTTTCGAAAGATCAATTTTTTGGAATTCCCAAGTGACAGACAAAGTGTTTTTTTTTTTTTTGGAGATAAGATCACATCTAAATAGTAATAAAACAACACAGAAAACAACACTTAAGAAAATACCAGTGAAATGTTTATACCACCTACTTGGGAATCAATAACAAGAAGAGTGTAGCGGCTAATTGGGCTATAATCGGACCCATGCTAGGGCACTGTGGGACTGGGTCCCTAGGGACTAGTCGAGGTGGCCGTGTGTGCGCGTAAGCGCGCCCGACACCCAAGAGTTATGAAAAAAAACAAGTCCTCAATTGTCTTCCAACATTGGTACTTAGAAACATGGGCCTTTCATGTTAGGAATCGAACAACACGTTCAATCCAAAACGCTCCTACGGATCTTGGAAACTAGAGTGACAAAAATTGCAAAACAGAAAAAGCGTGTGATAATCAGAAAACAGGAAAGACACAAAGACATACGTGGAAAACTTCAACGCGGGGAAAAACCATGGGAGCCACATCAGTCCACTATAATCGAAGAATATGAAGTACAAGTCTTCTCTCTTCTCTCTTAGAAAAGTTTTCACTCGCCTCCTCTCATGTTTACACTCAAACACTATAACCTTAATTACAATGCAACTGCAATATAAATATGTAAGGCCAATGGCCGAAATTGCCCCGGCCAAAACAAAAAATACTACCATTTTCGCTTGCGGGACTTCGTCCCGTCACCCCTGGGCTATGCATCCCCAACATTTCTCAAATTTAATCTCCAGAATTATCTGATTAATTAACAAAACTAAAAAACAAGCACAAACTTCTTGTTATACGCTGAAAAACATCGAGAAGAAATGGATTAAACAGGTTTTTTTACGTTTCTGTTTTGGTCTCAAATGTTGAAAAATGAACTTTGTTGAACTGATACACAGAAAAACTAAATTCCATGAACTCAAACATTTCTCAGAGAAAGAGAGAGACAGACAGACAGACAGACGTACCCCGCTGATTCTGAAGGACATGGCTGGTGGAAGGAAATAAGTGATTGGACAATAGAGCTCCAAAAATTAAGAAGAAAGGAAACGGACTCTGCAGAACCAATGTATGTGCTTTTTTATATCTGCGGGGAAGATCAGTGGAATAAAATGTGGTTTTGAATGGTTTGGAAGGGAAAGGCAAACCTTTTTTCTGTTCTCTTATCTTCACCTTTTCCTTTTTTCTCTTGTTTCAAAATTCCATGTAACGGTTATGACTTATGGGCATGGGTCCAAACTAGTCAGTGCCCACACAGTTAATCAAAACGTTTGGAGGAATAACGAAATGATCTGTTTGAAATCGTTACCGGGGACGAAACTATGATTTCATATACGAGGAGGCAACAACATAAGACACGGAGTTCTTGTAGTGCACTTTTAGCGGTAGGAGTGTTTATGCAAATCTCGACCATAGATTGTGGAAATTGACAGTCGGATCGAGGGCACACAGGGACTCCAAATCCCACAACATGAAGAACGAGATTTTAAAATTTCAAGGTTCAAGTATGTAAACATTTAAATGCTAAACAAAGCACCCAAAACGAAGCACAATATCAAGGTGCTTTTTTCTTCTACTTTTTTTTTTTTTTTTTTTTTGTGATCGGGAAAGAGAACGTATCATAGCAATAAGAGAAAATACAAGTCTAAACTTCGAGAACAAGCGTCAAGATAGCAGCAGCATGCACCAAAGCAATAAACAACAGCATAAACAGCACAAAAAAGCAATAGAATTGTATGCAATTCTCGAATAGCAAAGGCCCTGCCCCCATAAACTCCATGGTGGTTCCGTTTCATTAGTCAAAAACATAATCAAGTTATCTACATTCTTGATCAGTGGACGGATTAGTTGAGTGGTTGGAAACTCAAGACATGATTGAACAAGGCACAGGTTCAAGTCCCCATAGCTCTTTTTTAGGGCTAAACATACTCTTTACACCATCAACATGTCGTGAGACTTTAGCTTCAGCCCCGACATAGGTTTGATGGAGTCCCGGCCCTTACAAATAGTTGTGTAGTTTTACATGACAATACTCTCTAGCGAAGGTGACAGTGTATCATACCTGCAAATCCATTTTTATAAATAAAAACTAAATATACTCTTCACATCACCAACACGTGGCGAGACTTTAGCTTCCGGCCCCGACATAAGTTTGGTGGAGCCCTTTGACAGATATTGGTGTAGTGTTATGGGGCAATACTTTCTGGCGAAGGTGACAGTATACCATACCTTCACATCCCTTTTAATAAAATAAAAAATAAAAAAGGAAGGGGAAAATCAAAATTGATTTGGATGCAAAGCATACAAGAAAGATGGGTCTAATAAAAGGGTAATGGGACCACTAATCTCTAAATAAATATCACTACGAGTTTAGTTAAATGTAAAGAAATTGGGACCATGGACTTATGAATGGAAAAGGAATGCATTTGACTACCGGAGCTTTGGACGGTGGGTAGGCTAAGGGTATAAAAATGGACCCAGGCCGGTGCGTTGGACAAACGCTTAATTCCTTGCTTTTGCAATTCCAAAAAAGCCATGATAAGGTGTGATGAATCTGTTGATGGAACCTTATTTGATTTTCCTTTTTGAACTGGAATCAAGAGTTGATGATGATATCTCTGACAAGGAACAGCAATGGGTTGTCGGGTCGGACATGTGGTATTCCGACCCGTTCCCTTTGTTTTAAGGGCGGAGAAAACAAATATCATCATTACGAGACGAAATAAATTGATATTGTTTTCGTAAATGTACAGAAGCACATGGTTACATTTATGAAAAGTTTTTCGGAACTTACAGAGGTTTCCATCTGAAAAAAAAAAAAAATAGAAACTATGACGTAATCCATCATAAAAAAGATAAATTAATTATCAAAGAGGGAAAACTTATGTCTAGTTTCCAAACATGAAACCCAAATTTTCTTCACATTCAGCAGACCGAAACAAAATTATGACATTCATAATTTGAACATTGAACGGTGGTTTTTTTTTTTTTCATACAATAGAAGAACTTAAATTTTACCCTTATCACATTCTAACCAATCTCATTGGTGTGAATCTCATTTTTTATAAAATTTGAACTTGCAATCTCATCGCATTTAATATTGCTAAAAAACCACTAGGTCAATTGTGAGTGGATGTGGCAGTTAGCCCATCTAGTTGTATCTTTTGCCTTGTAAGAGGGAGGTATATAGGGTTCGAGTCTATAGGGAAATGTCGAACCTTTTTTGGTTGTTAACTTACAAACTTACCTCACTAACCCGCTGTATAAGTGGGGGTTTAGAGCCTCATATGTGCTACAGGATGTAGTATCCATCATAGTCGTTCATCCTGGCAACTAATGGTCCGAATTCGCGGACGCTTTGTTACCTGAAAATGTCTGTGAATCTGGACTACTTAAAATTCTTTTGGATGATTAGAAGTGAGCGCTACACAATACAACCCTTTAAGGGCGCTACAGAGTCCCTCCTTTCATACAATATTGGCCAAAAAATTGTGATGAGCCAAGGTGTTTTTTCTTTTCTTTTCTTTTTTGAGAATTGATATTGGCACTCCCCATTTTAATATTGACACTCCCTTTTTTCATCTCTATTAGGTGAAATTACTAAAACACCCTTGTATTTTGAAAGCAAAAGAAAAATATAATTATAAAGTACAAGGGTGATTTAATAACTTTACATAATATAGATAAAATGGTAAGTGTCAATATCAAAATGGGGAGTGCCGATATCAAGTCTCTTTCTTTTCTTTTTTTAGCGAAATTGTAACGCGTGGGACCCAATTGTAGTGTCGCACGTTGTCCGCTTGCCGCGTCCAAGCTCTGCTGACAAAGCTAACGACGTCGTGTTGCTCTGGTAAAGAAATCAACCGATTCTTTGGTTGGGCTTGGGGGGATCTTTCGTTCCGTATCAGCCCAATTTTGTATCCATTATAGTGCTTAGAACCACTGGGCTAGCCCAATATTTGCGGCCTGTGACTTTTTTTTATCTCCCATTGGCATAGTAAAATGGTGAATTTAATGGTTTAATTTTACTCATCATTTTATCTCCCATTGGCATAATAAAATGGTGAATTTAATGGTTTAATTTTTTTTCATCACTTCTCTCAGAAGATGATAAGTTGTTACTCCTCTAGACTAATGGACTAAGATTTGGATAGTCGAGATTAGGGGAGGCCCGTTTTTTTTATAACCACACTCTTTTTTTTGTTTTTTGCCTTCTTATACGTAAATTGAAAATGACTAGCCTTTTTATGAGTGAATTTTTTTACACTTGGAAAGGTATTATTGAAAATGCAAATCACAATATGACTAAACAAGGAGTGCAATTATTAAAAAGACGAGTATGAAAATTTAAGTAGATTAGACTCAAAGACAACAAGTTTCTATTCTTTTGTATTTGACATTATTTTACCATTCAATGGCATTGTGCACAAGCCACATTTGGCTCATATTAGTGGTGCAACAATTGATTTTATATATTTACCCAAAAATAATAATTGATATTATATTAGTTTACTAAAATTTTATGAGTAAAAGAACTCGAATTAACTTCCGTGGCACCCAAAAAAATTTTGAATTCCTAGAAGAAAGATAATCTTCAAAAAAAAGTTTAGAAATACAACTTTGGAACATAATTTCAAACACAGTAATATCTTGTGCCATTTAATGTATGTGAACTTATATGAATCAACAGGCTACAGAATTTTACTCTTTCCATCCCAATTGCTCGCCTTTTTTAAAAACCTTACATTTTACGTGGAAAAAAATGATTTTTTTTCAAAAATTTTACATCAATTTAAAGATCTCATTGAGAAGAAAATATTTGCGTAATTTATTTTTAGAAAAAAGTCTAATGAGTACCTTACTTTTTTTAATATGCAAAATTCACAATTCTCCAAAAAAAAAAAACCAAGTAATTTGAGAGGAATGGAGTATTTTAAAATTTTGGCTGTAGTATTGCTCATTTCAAAAACAATAAAACTATGGGTACACCAAATGACCAAATGCATACCGTATTGTATGAGACTTATTTTGGAGTCCACAAAAATAATTGGAGTCGCTCAATTGATTTAAAATATATTTTTAAAAGGACTCTGTAAAAAATCGACTCCCAGAATTTTATAGACCAAAATGTTAACTAACTTATCGAGTTCTTACCAATATCTAACTAGGGGTGAGCAAAATAACCGTAAAACCGCGAGTCCAGTCCAAACCAATCCAAATCGAATGGTTTGATTCAGTTTTTAAGTAATGTGGTTTGGTCCCAGTTTTAAAAAATTAAAAACCGTGTTAAATGGTTTGGTCTATAGTTTTACATTAATGGTTCCGGATCCAAACCGATCCAAACCGTATATATATAATCCGATTTGAATACACTTAATAAACTTTTTTTTCATTTTTAATTACACTCATAATCTAATGCTCTATTCCATTGCCCTATACTTTTGCTTCTAATTAATTCACTAAATTTTCTATACATGATCATAACATATTCGTACAATTTGAGTACTCTAAACATACACGCTTGTTGAGCTTAGTCTATTTTTCTTTTTAATATTTTTCTCGGTAACTAATTTCCCAATCTAATGCTCTATTCCATTACCTTATCCATTCATTAATTACTGTTATTTTACTCTTATTTAGTTGGTTGATGCTAGGAGTTTTGGTAATTTTAATATAAGTTTTGGTTTAATTTATCTTTACAATTTTAAGCATTTTAAATTGTTTATCTGAATGATATCTTAATCTCAAGTAAATCGTGGTTCAGAACTGAAACCAAACCGTCTATTAATGATTTGGATTGGATTGGTTCTATGAATTTTGTGGTTTGGTTCTCCAAATTAATAATCCTTAAGTAGTGATTTAGGGACATGGCATATTTCAGAGGGCCCACAATTGAGGTCACTACGGGGATGTAGCGATTTGGCTCACTACGGGGGACGCGGGGATGCTACTGTGCAGCTCCCGCACAACAGGTGTTGTGCACCATTATAACGACGTCGTTTTAATGCCAAAACGCGCAAAAAAATCCTGGCTTCTGTTTGTGGCCATTGGATTAGATCCAACGGCTGAAAAAGGAAAGTCACTTAAATGAATTTGCGGGTCATGATTTTCCGGGTAATTTCAGTTCGCGGGTCACTAAAAGGAGAAGAAATTTGAAGAAGAAGAAATCGACAACCTAGGTCTCTCTCTCTCTCTCTCTGTGGTTCGTTTCTCTAAAAACCCTTTTTTTTGCGAGAACAAAAGAGATCGAACAAGAAAAAGAAGAAGAAGAAAATCGGCAACCAATGTTTCTCTCTATATGGTCAGGGTTCGATTATAAAACAGGGCCAGGGTTAGGGTTCGAATTCACCCGATTCTCCTCGATTTCTTCATTTTTTACTTGTTTCACATCTGGGTCGATCAAATTGATTTTTCCCCCCTGATTTTAGGGTTTATCTTGTTAATGGTTCATATACAGTTATGTTGTTGATGAGTTGATGACTTTATATAAATTTTAGTGAAAAACATGCTATGTTTCTGAATGTGGTATGTTTCTTAATGGTTCATGTACAGTTATGTTCTTTGCTTATTAAATAGTAGGAAGATTTGAGTCAAATTAGACAAATGTTTATGCTGTTGGAACTAGGTGCAGACATTATTCTGAATGAAGTTCTAGTATTTGAGTTTTAGTTTATCAAGGAAGCTTAGGCAACCCAATTAGTCTACGTGCTACTACTTGTGTAAAGGTTTTGGTTGCCAGATGAGAATTGCATATATTTCACTTTTGGCATTCTATTTATTGTGTTGAGTGTTGACTGAATCACTGAAAAGCTTGATTTGATCTTGTAGTAGAGAATTTTGATGAGGAGCATGGATCGTGCGCAAGAACTCCAATTGCACAACAACTCCAATACTCATGGAATTGGAAGCAGACCCGCCGAAAGGTCCAAGAATGCTCAAACTTTTGTTGCGTCCATGCCAAAAGGAAACAAGAAGACATCGGCAACCAACAACCAAAAGTATCAGGCATCAAATGATGAAGAGCAACAGAAAGGGAATCCATGTTTCTACTGATTTGCAAGAATAGATCATGTTCGAAACCCTTAAAGGGATAGCCTGAGGCTTCAATAGGTCTTACCAGATTTCTTGTCAATATCAGTGAATTTTGCACCAAATGGTGGCCAGCTTGGTGTTGCTGCTAGTTTGACCAAAGAATGGCGAAAAATTAGATCTTGGTTAACTTTTATCAAGTTGTAGTCTGTATTTGGGAAAATGAAGTATTATGTATTTGTCAAATTTAACTTGGAATGTAATTGATTATTTTGATGAGCAAATGCTCGGTGTGGGCTTGGATGTGGATAATTATGTTCAACAAATGTCCAGCGTGGGTTTTAGATTTATTGGATTTTGAATTAGTGTACGTGTGAATTTGGATTGTCAATGGTAATCTAGGATGACAAATGCCTAGCGTGGGCTTATATGGTTCTGTAAATTTTGCTCGATTATGTCGCTACTTTGAGACGCGAGGCCTCGGGCTAGGCCATAAAGCAAGGGAACTCTGCCCAAATTTTTTCAGAAATTGACAAATGAAAGAAGCAAAATTCAGTAACATCGAGATGGACCATAAAACAAGGTATCCTTGGTCCTTGGTCATGCTGCCAATCAAAGAATATTTCCAACCAAAGGTCATGCTACTGCTGCTTAACAGAATAATGGAAACAGCATTCTAATCTCAAGAAATCAATAGACAGAAGCCGGCATCACAATTTCAAGGTCAATAAGAATAAATAAGATTACTTCATGGGAAACAGAATTTGGATACAGCAATTCAACAACGCCGTTTCATCCTCTAATTATATAATTTCAGCATTCATAATTTCCCCTACTTTTACACAGTTTCAGCCTACGACACGATACGGACACAGAACACAACACGATATGGATACAAGACACAAGACACACGATACAGACACAAGACAGGACACGATACGGACACGGACACTCCATTAAAAAACCAAGTCTTCTACTCTTCGGCATTGTTCCTTGCATTCAACATTTGTGAAAAACTTTGTTGTTCTCCTCCCCAATCCTGGCCTTGACTTTACATTAAACTTGGTTGTGGTCCTCCCCAAACTTGACTACCCGTTGATTGCCTTCTCCAAACTTGACTATTGAGTAAACTCGGCTTGTAGCTCTGTGAACTTGACTATCATGTTTGGCCACACTAATTGCCCCATGGAGCTTGGGTAATTCTGCCACCAAAAAAAAAAAGTATCATTAATCATACGGGTCAAGGCATCAATCAGTAACTATCATCATCCACAAAGCTAACAAACAATATTAAGCATATTAAGCTGACAAACGTAATTATCGCCATATTAAGCATCTAACAATATGGTCAAGGCACCGATCAGTAATTATCATTGCATTTTAAAGATCCTTTTTTGGCCTCAAAAGATCAGCAAGAGCCTCAACAAATGATGTGCCACATGTCTACTTATTGGTTAGTTTATCACTTACATGATCAAAGTACTAATGCAAAAAATCAATCTCATCATCATTCATCAGTGTATTTGTTAGGATTCAGCTGCAGATCTATTACAGAATCCGTTTGTTAAGTACTCATATTTGTGCAAATATTGTCTATTTTGCAAAAAAAATAATAATGATGACACCCAAATATATTACAAATAAGATGCTAAGATACACATTGGATTTGTTGGACCAAACAAACCCAATAGAACAATTCATTTCAGCCAAACATAAACCAACTGTAACCCTAACTTTGTCAAAGGATGAAAATCAGCAACATCAAGCACAAACCCAAACCGAATCACGTAAAAAATGTAGAAAAAACAAAGATCGGGTAAATGTATGAACAAAATCAAAGAAATAAAAAACGTAACCCTAGTTTAACCAAAATATCAAATGTGAGAGAGAGAGAGAGAGAGAGAGATACCTTCGATTTCAGTTCCAGATATCTTCGTTTTCTTCGTCTTCGATCTTCTCTTCTCTTCTTCTTCTTCGATTTTCTCTTCTCCTTCGTTATTCTTCTCTTCTCTTCTCTTTCTCTCTATGGCCTTAAGCGTGAAAAAACAAAAGAGGGGAATGGGGTGTTGAACCAGGGATGTTTAACCCGGGTTAAGTAACCCGTGAATTGAAATTACCCGAAAATTATGACCCGCGAACTTATGTGCGTGTTTTGGTATCAAAACGACGCCGTTTTAATGATGCACAGCAGGTGTTGTGCAGGAGCTGCACAGCAGCATCCCCGGTTCCCAGTACCCCAAATCCAGTGATTTAGTTCTTGCTTTACTACAAAATCGGATCAATCGGGTCCATGCTCATCCCTATATCTAATGGAGCTGACTTTTTACACAGTATCCTTTTCAAAAAATAAAACAAATTAAGCGACCCGATTATTTGTTTCGAACCTGATATTTTGTGTCGAACCTGATATAGGTCTCACACACTGCAATGTCCAATTGCAGGGCCCATTCAATTTGACAGGAAAAACTACCCTCAGGC
This sequence comes from Gaultheria prostrata, assembly GCA_036023075.1. Taxonomy (NCBI): domain Eukaryota; kingdom Viridiplantae; phylum Streptophyta; class Magnoliopsida; order Ericales; family Ericaceae; genus Gaultheria; species Gaultheria prostrata. The sequence goes on from JAXBDA010005587.1 coordinate 14,855, forward strand.
CATTGGAGAAAATAAAGAAAGCGATCAAATGTAGAGAAGCAGAAACGTTTCGAAGTTCAACTACTGTTGCATCATATGTCGTCCAGATCGAGATTGCCCTAGTCTTAGGTTTTTCTATCAATCGAACGTTTGATCACATTCGCTCACTCAATTTTTAAAAAATCTTCGGTTGTGTCAAGACAATGGAACAAGAAGGTAGCCGTCAAAAACCCCTCTTTTCTCGATTTTGGTCGAATTTGACATTCGTGTTCCAATGATCCATTCTAACAATCACATGGGTTTTCATTAGGGCAAAGAATTTCTTCGAACCCATCAACAATGCTCGCTGCTGTTCTCTGTAAAAGAGCCAAACTTCATGAGGAACTCCGCAACATAGAAAAACAGGTGATTTCTTTTCTTAATCACTCTTTTTTCTTGTCCAATCATAAGTATTCTGGGTAAGTAGGATTTGTGTGTAATTAGCGCAAGATTGTCGGTTCTTTGATGTTTTCTCAGTTTGGAGGAGTTGGGTTTACCAGCATCAACTTGGTGTGTTTACTAGTGCTCTGGAATTTCTTTTACTGCATATGAAGTTGCCACTTATTTTGGTTATACATATGACATTGGTTCTATATGATGCTGGTTTATCCGGTGATGGTGGATAAAGATTTATTTGATGATAGATGTTGAACAATATCTCAAAGATTGATTCTGAGGATGGTTTCTTAGACTTCGTAGTCGAAGGTCCCCATGATGTTTCATGGAAATTTAGTGTAGAAGTTAATAATTACAAACAAAATCGTCCATAACTTAGGGGGGCTGAGTATATTACTCCGTCTATGATTCTTGTAATCGTGAAGTTGAAGATCTTAGAAACCTTTTTTGTAAACCTCAGTATCAAGCTTGTCGAATGGGATTTTTGGAAAATTGTCAAGGCCTTCCAAAACTGTGGAGATGGATGATCAAGGATGCCTTGATCCTAGCCAATGAAGTGCTATTAGCAGTTCTTGAGTTCTTCAAGTCTCCATTATAGCGAGAATATCAACAACAACAACAACAAAAAACCTTTGGAAAATTGATATCCCGTTAATACAGTCTATATTTGTGGCTCAAGGTTTCCTAGAACACATTTTGGATTACGCCATCAAATCTCGGGATAACTTTTCTTCGGGGTACAATTGGTAAGTATAAAATATGAATGATTACGTTTGGGGAAGGTGCTGAGAGTTTATGTTGAGAACCAAGGTTGCAAGTCAACTTCAACAAAAGTCTGATATTCTACGTTACTTTCGTAACATGCATTTCAAGAATCAGTTTCTATGAACTTTTGTTAGACGTACACTGAAGGAAATACATTTTATTATCATGTAGTTGCAAACCGAACATTTGTAATCTGATACAACAATGTTACACCAGTAGCAGTTCGTTTCCAGTATATTTAGCATTAAGTAGAGTAAATTGCGTAAATGGGACATCAATAAGTGCAAGGATCGTATAACTGTATTTTCAATAAATAGGGAAAAGTTATGATTGATTGCCTGACAATAATGGGTAGGGTTTCGTTCGAAACAGTTGTGCGTGCTAGGAGATGTACACATTGTAATGCCATGTTTTCTTCCCATATCATGTAGCAGCACAATAATTTGTGTAATGTGTACTATGTAGCATCCACAGCAAGATAGTAGGAGCTTCATAGTTGGATGTTATATAGCATATTAGCATCCACATTTATGCGTGTGTACAGCGTGGTAAAAAATATTAGTATTTTTGTGTGTTGGTAGCACTTTATTGGATGTTATGTACTTTACCTTTTCTTCTCCTACTGTTTGTAAAACTTGTTCTACACTTTGGCTTATCAGGACTTGTAATGACGCTTCGCCTTCTAACTCAGTTATCTACTCGGTGCCTAATACTTCATCTTAATTTGCAGGTGTATGACATGGAGACAAGTTATTTACAGGATCCAAGTCAATGTGGAAATGTATTGAAAGGTTTTGAAGGCTTCCTATCATCATCTAAGAGCACTACCCTGTAAATGAGCTTTTCTGTTCTGGGGTGACAGCTGTTGTATCTCTTCTCTTGTATAACTTTGTGAAGTCATGCTTCTGATTCATATGGAATAATTGATTGGTATATAGCTGAATGCATGAAAATGTCACATGAAAACACAAGGCCAATTATTTATGGATACATTTTGGGTGTTGAATGGGATAGATATTTATTTCATGAAATTTCTTCCTTATAAACTTAAGAAGAAATCATTTTGTCCTGGTACTCCTTCCTGATTTCATCTGATGATCAATAATAAATAATTGGCGTGGTGATTCACTTCATAATCCCACTTAAACAACTCTTTCAAAATTGTGGCTGCAGCTTGAAGCGATCCAGGAAGTTTCAGCCTGAAGATAGACTATTTTCATTATCTTCAGTCACCTCACCAGCTGTATGTATTCTGGATCTATCAATTGCAGTTCTGGTTTTTCCTCTTGCATAGTCAACGATGTAGAAATGTGTATTTTGTTGTACAAGCAATGAATGCAGGATTTTATTACTAGGGGGTGTTGTTGGCTGGTTGTAGCTTTCGAGCTCATGTTGCTTATAACATACTTAGCATACATAATGGCTATGGAATTAGGTTGCAACTCAGTCCTTTAGTGAGGATGTGACCGAGTTAGGTGATTTTACTGGTGGAGGCAAGAAATTAAGAAAAATGAGCTTTTTCCTTTAAATCCCAGAGAGAGCTCTAATAAGGTGTGAAGAGGTTAGTGTCCATTGTCATTTTCGTCTGGAATATTTGCAGAAAAAAAGGAAATTATAGATGCTGACTTACCCGATCGCAATGGTGGTGGAATGTTAAAGAAGTAGTAATAACCTTAGGAAGTGTTCTTCAGGAATAGGCTTGCCGGTACTTAAGTTGCATTGGTGACTGACCTCCACGGTTCAACTGCAACCCACAAGTTCATACCAAACCCACGATTTCACAAGCACATATTCAGAAATATTGAAATATGTGAATGCCCTTTTAGAGTACCCTAATTTTGTTTAATGTTGGAGAGGTGTTAGTTTATGTAGTTTATGTGTTTTAGGTTTAGATGGGATGTCTTCTTCAGAATGTAATTTTCTCTAACAAATTGCAATAACCTGACTACATGCTATTCAATTTGTTTTCCAACTTTTGCGTTGTTTTATTTTTCAGGCAGAAGAGCATGTTGTGGGACGAGAAGTTGGAGGCATTGCTGCCAATGGACAGTAAGTACTTGAATTTAATCTAATTTAGTTTATTATCTACCATGTCTTTGAATCCCTTTGCATGAAGATCTGATGCTTACAAAATATCCTCATTTCTATATGGTTATTGTTCTATATTTCTTTCACGGCTTCAAATCGTTCACTCTGCTGCATGAAGATCTGAAAAGCTTACGACATGTTCTCCGTGTTGCATGGCTATTACCAGACAAGATGATTATCAGTCCCTTCTGAATTTTGATACTTATAACACAATTATTCTTATCACCCGTGAATTTTGCAGGGGAAAACCGAAGAGGGGAAGAGGAGGGCCAAGGGACGCAAAAAGATTTAGACAATCAAGTGATGTGGATTATGACTATGAAGATGATCCTGATTTGCTTTAGTGAGAAACTGCTGCCAAACAATTTTTTGGTTTATTGAGTTCTTTAAGCAGGACAAATTTTTGTTCCAACTCATGTAAATTGCTGCAGTGTCATAGGGAGCAGAAAGCACCTACTGTTATGGGTTAATGTTATTAGAGTCTTGAACTGCTGCCAGTAGTTAATCTAGCTTTTGTAAAGTTTCGTGGGTGCTCCGGGAATACTGAAAAGAACTTCGGTGTATGGCCACTGTTACATTACTCCGGCACTCAATATGTAAAATTGTAAACCGTATTGTCAAATTTGAGATGCTTGCCTTGCCTTGCCCTGCAAATCAGTCTCTTTGCGAAACGAAATATGGTTTCTAGTTGTTTCACTGATCTCTCTCACGCTCTGCTATAAATAGGTTTAAGTACCGGTTCCTGGACTGGTAAAGAGAAGGCTTCCATTACGGATGCTTGAGATGTTCTCAATACCGGATCAACTTTGCTCTCTGGGTCTTCCGCGATTATTTACTTGTCGCTGGAGGGAATTTGTGACGAAAGTTTTACGCTGGGATGTCGCGCCTAACGACACAAAAAAAAAAAGTGAGAGAGTACTGTCGGAGCTATATATGTAAATCTACACATGCATACACACATCTTAGGGGTGTTCCACTAAGAGAGTTTTTTTGATTTTTTGATTTTTCATAGATTTTTGTGTGATATTTTGTGAGAGAGTGATTGTCTCGGTTTTAGGAATAAGCTGACTTTTTGGTTTTTTTGAGTTAGGCAAGACTTTTACTATTTTATGATGCACGTAAATCTTATATCCTCGTGTGCACATTTTTTTGTGTATTGTTTACTTATTTGACTTGATGGATATATTGTTAAGAAGCACACCATATTTGAATGAGCAATTTGGAGAAAAGAAAAGCAAGGGTTGTCACCTAGAAACATGAGCCTCTTTTGCCACCCTGGCCCAGTAAGGTCCTCCCCTCCTAGGTCCTGTCTACCAGCTTAAATCAATAGTCGATTAGTTGAACTTAAAAATATAGGGTGATTCTATTCACAACCCACTATTTACTCCATACAATCCACTTTTATTATTTTTCCCATGTAACCCACTATCTACTCCATACAACCCACTAAATTCACCTAAACTTCCCACAATACCTTTCATCTTAAAAAATCCTAAATCTTCTCTACCACCCATTGCCACCACCAGCCAGTGCTACCACCCGTCGCCACCATCAGTCGCCGCCGCCACCCGTCACCACCACCACCCGTCACCACCACGCGCTGCTAATCACCAAAGTTGCAGCGCCGTTCGACACCACCGCCATCCAAGCAAACTGTGAAAATTAGATTTCTACTCTATATATCTATTTCGGTATGTAAATGTCGAAATACGTCATATTTTTCGACAAGCTAAAGTCGCAAAAAATGATGTATTTCGACATTAGTTTGTAGAAACTTATGCTGTCAAATTAAAAATTTCCTAAGTATCTACTTCGGTATCCAAACATCGAAATAATGTATGAAATTCGACATTAGTTTATCGGAAATCGTAATGCATTTCGACATTAGGTTGTCGAAACGTATGCTTTCAAAATATGAAATTTTCAAAGTATCTATTTTGGTGTCCAGATGTCGAATATGCGCACATATTTCGGTGTGTGAATGTCGAAAATATAGTCGTTTTTTAGGGTGTGAATGTCGAAATTCTGGGTTTTTTTTTCCAGTCGAGTTTTTAGTATTCAAATGGACTCCTTTACTATTCCTTTGATTTACAAGGAAACAGTGAGGAAAAAGAAGGAAATGGTGATGGCGAGGGTTGAACGAAGGAGGTGGAAGGAGGTGGGGTATGGCTGGTGGCGGTGGGTGGCGGCCATGGCTGACAAGGGGATAAAGGGGGAGGAATGGGGAAGAAAGAGGAATTTTTTAGGGGCATTTCAGTGTTTCCACCGTAATGAAAATTGAGGTGTTTTTTATGGGTTGTATAGAGTAAATTATGGGTTGCAAATAGAATCACCCAAAATATATTTGTCCATAAGGATTAAAGAATTGGTTTGAAAATAATAAGAATCCATCTCCCTTCTTCTTTGAACCTTCTTATTTTTGTGTGAGATGTTCTTACCTGATAGTAAATGTTATCAGCTAGTGGCGGACGCAGAATTCATAATACCGGGGACCAAATCACATGTATTCCTAATTTAATACTCCCTCCGTCCCAAAAAGTTTGGCCTACTTATAAATTTCAAGATTTTATGTACAATACACGATATTATCCAAAACTTGTAACTTTTCAAGTTTGTCATTCATTAGTTGACCCTAATAAAACAGGAGTTAATCAAGTTTTGAATTTAAATTTTTTTCCGAAAAGCGAAAAATCTTGCCGCTAGTGTAATCAGAGAGGTTTTTCAAAATTTTAAAATGCACTTTAAATTTTGAATTTTTGAATTTTTCTTCTTTTGGTCTCATTATTTTGATTGTTAAAAGCATCTTAAGGGTAGAAATGGAATTCACCGACTTTCTTTTGTTGAAAATTTTAAATTGGTCCTATATTTTGGGACGGCTAAAAAAGGAAAGTAGGCCAAACTTTTTGAGACGGAGGGAGTAACAAAATATCATCCTTGTATAGTAAAAATAAAATTTTGAGGGAACATTTCTTCGTTGTTACAACAAAACCTAAAATAGAATAAAAATAATGAGGTAAATGAAAGATGTGCTGGAACCCCGGCCCCCACATACACCTCCTAGGACTGCCCTTGCAATTCTAGTATTGTATCTCAAGTTTGACTGTCCATCTATTATCTCTTTAAACATGTGTGGTAAGGTAATTGGTTTTTTCCTCATTTAAAAGTAAATAATAAGATGCTAAGGTTAGATTATTTATTTCACACATAGTAATTAACCTTCTTCTATCTTGATGGGCTTGACCCCTCTTATATTATGAAGCCGGTACAGCAAATAATTCTATATCCGTGAGTACTTGCAAGAAAATGGGTACCATCGGGGAGGCAGCTGAAGTGGTTGAGGCGGCTAATTAATTGATTTACGGTTTTTTTAAAAAAAATAATTAAATAAAACGTAAAATTTTGAACTTTATTCCCAAAGTACGTGAAAACATGTTTGCAAAACATGCTTTCTGAAAAATGTGTTTGCAAAACACGCTTTTTTAAAAATGTGTTTCTACTTCACGCTTTCATCGTGGGTTAAGATGGATTAACAGAAAAATTAAGTTAATCCTAATCCGACTCGAAAACGTGTTTACAAAACAAGCTTTCTAAAAACGTATTTGCAAACACGTTTCCTCGTACTTTGGAAATAAAGTTCAAAAAACGCGCTTTTTATTTAATAAAGTTTAAAAAAAAAAGTAAATCGGTTAATCGGCCGGCTGAGGCACCTGGGTTAAAACCCTTCCCCTCCCACCGGTTCTAAGTTTCTAGTCAACTTAGGACCAGATGGTTGGGTTGTGGCCCTAGCGGGGGCCTCGTGTCCACTTGTTCTTCGGTGGAGTTTTGGTGACGGTCCCGTGACGTGGTGATGGACAAATAATTTTTCCCCGGCCAGATCAGCTATGACTCAAATCCAGACATTCCAAGGCGGATGAGTTCCTTTATGGTCTACGTGGTTGCCCCAGCCTACTGCCCCTTTAGTTATTGGCTGAGCAAAAACTTAAAGAAAATGGGTAATTTACACCAGCCTCCCATGCGGTTTTTGACAAATATACTGCACACCCAATCTTTCAATTAATTACATCGACCTCCTTTGAATAAAAATAAATTAGCTCAATTAAATCCACTCCGTGAGTCTTCCGTTAGGTTTGTGGTTTCAAGTTTTGTGGCCTTAAAAAAACCTTATAACGAACTTTGTGTAGCTCCCATATTGTCCATGAGTTTTCCCTGGGAATCCATACCAAGGATCTAAGACTTTTTTGGCAATAAATTGGCTGGAGACTAAGGGGCTGTTTGATAAAGCTGAAAGTTGAAAACTGAAAATTAAGTACTGAAAACTGAATGCTGAATTTATTAAGCTAATAAGCTGTTTGATATGTACTGAATCTTAAGCATTGAAATAAATAAGTTGTTGATCTGTACAAGGAGCTAAAGTATTAAATTCACTAATTTTTTTACTTTGTGTTCATATATTCATACTGGAATGTATAAATGAAAAAAAAAATCCCGTACATTTATCAAAATAATAAAAATATATAAAATATTGGCAAGGTGATGATGGTTGTGGTGATGGTGGTATTGCGATGGTGGTGGTCGTGATAGTGGAGTGGTGGTGGGAGTGGCAGAGTGGCGCTGGTAGTGTAGCGGCGGCAGGAGTGGCAGAGTGGTGGTGTGGCGGCGGGAGTGGCAGAGGAGTGGTGGTGGGAGTGGTGGCAGTGGTAGAGTGATGGTGTCAGTGGTAGTGGTAGTAGTTGTTTGACCAACCAGGTGTATAAAAATAAAGACTCAAAACACGTCCCAAGCGTAGGACAACTGATCAATGTAGCACAATAATCCGGAAGTACCGGAGTCGAATCACAGAGACGGTTTAACGGTGTTTGACTCAAAGTGTTGAACTGTAGTTAATTGCGCTCTTAGGTAGCCACCCCTTGTTTCACTTGATTATTTAACCTAAGAATTAACTAATTAACTGATTAACTTCGAATTAAAAAGGAGAGCACAGCCGTGGGAACTCCAGCGTCTGCGACTAGCCCTAACTGCTATCCACTCGGGTCACAATTCTTTTAATTGGTTGATTTTAGATTAGGAAAAAGATTCCCTAACGAATGCACACCATTTGTCACCAGTTTCCATGCGCAGCTACTGCTACAGCGACTCTGGTGATGCTCGGGATTCCGTTCGTTAGGAGAAGTAATTTCGTACCTAAAATTGCTTAAAAACTCCGTTCATCTCAACCCGAGGTAGACATCGATTAATCTAGCCACGGGGCGCTTTCGCCCCGCGGTTGCACTCTAATAATCTACTCACTCATGATTATAATAACTACGGAAATCAAATTAAACCTAGATCTAAACATGCTTGGAGAATAAAATGTGAAAGCAATAGAAAACGATACCGTAAGATTGCGAAGGGAAAAATCGAACTTGATTATTAATACGCAAAACCGATCCACAAGCGGAAATTCTGAAAGTCTGGAACAAACCTAAGAACAGCAGAAAAAGTTAAGGAAAATAAAGCAAAAGTTATGAACTGGGAAACTTCGGAACCCTAATTCGAGTTCTAAAGGGACTATTTATACTAATCCTCCTCTAATTACAATTAAAAACCAAAAATAATTGAAATCCGGCCGACGAAGGACCAAACGCTGTCGTTCCATGGCCCTCTTAAGCACTCGGTAGCGCTACACCAAAATGGGTGTAGCGCTCCCGAGACGCTATCTCTGACTTTGACCGGCTGAGCCTCCATGACCGTTGACCACTTTAACCCACCGGTAGCGCTACACCAAAATGGGTGTAGC